>VMBQ01004501.1:0-44974 GCA_007657795.1 Dreissena rostriformis
ATGTTATAAGAATAAAAAATATGCATATGCTGTTATGTTACAAGTGATACATTATTTTTGAGTGCAACATTATAGATACTAGGATAGTCCTACACATAACAAATACGTAAGGGGCTAAAACGACTTTTGCAGCGAAATACCATCGCGTGAGCAGATGTATCTTCCGTTTTTACACGCCAAGATACAATATTACTCTTTTCGGCAAACGTATAAGCTTTTTGAAATCTGTTATAGGCGATAGATGAAACATGCGGTGAATAATTTGAGAAAAGCATTGTTTGTTCTATTGATGGTTTCCTTAATACAGTTAACACATACTTACACACATACTAAACGATGTAAGTGTGTTTCATTTAAATTGAAAGTGTAACAACGGTATTAAAATTACACATCATTTCTAAAAGTATTTCGTAACAAATTAAACTTTACCTGTATCCAGTTACATACATACATTGAAAACAGTCCAAACTATCTCGTTTGTACCAGGTATTAGTGTGATAAGCTTTATCGGTTACCTTAAAATAAGATAAAATTTTCTTCCGCATTCGCCGGTTTACCCCATTTAGCGTATATAAAATATTTACAGATTTGGGCAAAGGTCACGTTTGTCATTGCATCAATAGCACCTAATCATTCATCAAATTTATTGCTTTCATGAACTCTTTTCAATTTCAACTTAGGTGTAAAAACAAGAGAATTCCCGGACTATGGTCTACTATGTACTTGTAGAATACACAAGAACCTTTAATTCATATTTAGTCAAACACAATAGTTTTCCCGGACTATAGACTAACATTAGTGCTTGCAGAATACACAAACACTTAGCTCGCTTCTATAGTAACACAAGTTGAAATATCCAAAAGCCAGCTGGGTATTCAACCCTGACTCAATATTCGCAATACTTCGAATATGCAATATCGACCGTGCCTCCCGTTAATAGCTTAAGTTCGAACACCCATTACCCAGCAAGGAATTCGACCCAGGCTCGATATTCGCAATACTTGAATGCCCAACATCCAGCTTAATATTCGACCGTGCCTCGATTCGCTTAAGTTCGATTACCCAATACCCCGCTGGGTATTTGACCCCGACTCGATATTCACTTAAGTTCGAACACCCATTACCCACCTGGGTATTCGACCCTTGTATACCCCCGATATTCAATTCCCAATACACAATACCCATTACATTGCCAACGTCATGGACCTTACAACTATTCGATTGGCCAAAATATGTTTGTTTACAGTACTTTCATATTTGTTCCGATCAACGTATATTCTCCATTACGTAAAATATATGTAATTTAATGTCCTCTTTTCGTATAAAGCATCTTTACCGCCTTGAGCATACATGTATTGAATAAAACAGATTACATTAAAATTATAATTAAAATAATTACATACCCATCTAAATAACGGCCACAATAATTTTTGCATCCTTTTTAAACAAAAAACAAACAAACAAAACATACATGATATTTGTATGACAAATATCATTTTGATTGTCCTGAGTGTCCCTTGGGGAAGGAACTCAGATAATGATCATAATTATAATTATCTTAATGACACGGTCATACATGTTACAGGATTTTTTTGCAATTGAGAAATCTTCTTACATATGACTGATATATTTCAAAATACTTTTATTCCCTCATGTTGTTTGAATTAATTAAATGGCGAAATGTACACACCGTGTTAAATTTCACACAATTTGTTTTAAAAACCTGACGAAAAAGTGTCATAGTTTCGTTCATACAATTTCATTGTCCACCGAATAGCATACCGATGGAAAACTTATGTAGTCCTGATAATTATACTATTTTATTACCTATAATTTGCATAAAACTATTTAGTGTTAAATACAAAAAGATCAAACCATGTTTGTGTGAAATCGTGTCTGTTAACAGGTGTCTTTTCAAGACACATATTAAGCACACACATGGGACGCTTTGTTAGTACGTGAAGGGCTGAATATTTAAGTACATATTAACGCATACAGGTAACTATATAGGACTGTACCTAAATTAACTTCTATAGTTCTACTGATGTTATGCGACCTAGCATTTCTTTCAAATTATCATATCCATTATTGGTTTTCTTGGGTTTCTTTGACATCGAAATTATTAAAAGTATGCCTAAATATAAACGAACTTAAAACTTAACAATATGTTAAAGCCACTTTGCCATCCAAGTGGATTTGAACCTCCCTCTCCATGCGCGATTTAAGGAATAAAGCAAGTTTTAAACTTGTCCACCATAACAGGTCCAAAATAAAATCGACACAATTTATTTATCCTGTGTTTATCCGATATTGGTTTTATTCACTACGAAAAATGCTAACCTATCATCAAAATAAATTAATCTCTGCATTGCACTTTTACTAAAACTACACTATACTTAATTAAGCGTGTTCGTCCATTCATTATTACCGATTATTTCTCGACAACAGTGGAATTGGGAGGCTGGTACAGCTGTTAAACCAATATTTGACATTAACCGAACACAACGACATAAAACCTGTTTACAAAAACAACGGCGTGTATTTTGTTAGTTTGCATAATAGAATGAATTACCGAAGACAACATAATCAACGTATAAATGTTAGCGGGAATGCATAAATACTGTTGTAATTTGAAAAGAAGAAACAAAATTGAAAGATATCTGTCACCTTGACACACCAATGCGTCAGTTTAATAAAACTGTGAAACCGTTATCCTTAGTGCGCAGTCTTTTCATGCAACATGGTGAAACTGGGTATTCAGTTACTTGTTTCACATTCAATTCATTGACAATAGATTGTTCTATTTTTAAAGATTTATATAGTGCAGGGTATTATCTTAGCGCGATCTCAGTCAAGGTAGTCGTACAGAAACGCGACGTTAAAACCTGCTATTTCGAATGATTGTGATATGTCTACATGTATATTATAGACACTTTCAGTTACAATAGTTTAATATTTCATATGTTTTGCATTCATATGCTATTATCATGATTCGAATCTCCGATCTCCTATACTGAATAATAATTTCGTGAACGATATTACCCAAACCATCCCATTATATAAAGTTTCAGTAATTTCAGCATCAATTGTACACAAAAACATTTTCTTTGTGGAAGAATCAACGAAAAAGAGCGGAAACTCCAAGTCATCCATAAGCATCACCACGACCGCAAACATTGTCACCACAATTTTAACGTCACTAGTTCAACATAACGCACATTAACATCAAACCACCAATACCAGCATCGACAACTCACTGACACAAGCATCATCGACACAGACATCGCCACCACTGCACCACTGGCATCAATAGCAACACAATCGACATCATCAACAACAACACCGACATCAACAGTTTATTTCAATTTATATCAGCATCACAACCACCAACATCAGCAATATACTACATAATTAGTACCACCACTGCCGAAATCAGCATCACCACCATCAGCCTCAGCATCACCACCGGCATAAGCGTTGCCACCACCGCCACAAGCATCACGACCATTAGCATCAGCATCAACATCATCAGCATTTGCATCCCCACAACCGATAGAAGCTGCACTACCAATGGCATCAACATTAACACCAACGATATCAACATCACAACTCGAATCATTATCAACAAGATTGACATCAGCCTCTCCACCACCGGTTTCACCACCGGCATAAGCATCAGCATCACCGGTATAAGCAAAACTACACAGGCACTATTATCACCGCTATCGACATCAGATAGAACACCACTGAAATCAGCATCGCCATCGTCAGCATCAGCTTTAATACCACTGACTCCAGCATCGCCGCGATTGACATCAGCAGCATTATGACCATTAAACATCACCACCGACATCAACATCAACACGAATGTCATCCTCATCCGCCCCACATATCCGTGTCACCATAACCGACATAAGTACCACCATCGCTCACATCAGCATCATCACAACCGACATCAGCATCTTTACCGCCGACATTAACAGCAGCACGATATACAAAAGCACCACTATAGCTCAAATAAACAACACCACCACCGACATCAGCAACATTATCAGAACATCAGCAGCTCCTCGAATCACCACTGTGAACAGCATCACAACCGTCGACATGATTATTACCCTGACTTGCGCAAGCAGCACTTATTTAACGAATGAGAAAAGACCGAACAGTTTGTTGTTAAGCTTTAATGATTTATACAAATGATTTTAAGACAGAAATATATTTGTTTAATTTAGTAAATTGCAGATCACTGTTGACGACGTTCAATGGGCAGTTAGTTCCGATTGACAATCAATTTAGTTAACATCCTTATTCATTTCATTCAAATTAACAGATGTAAATTTACGGTAAACCTATTTTGAGGGAATCGATTTAACTGAAACATCTTAACGGCCAAAGATTTTAAAGATGAAACTCGATTTCCTGTACAATTATGTAGAGTTTATGAAGCGGTTAAGCCTAAAGAATAGGTTGTATAATAATCTTTAGGTAAAAATAACGAGACCATCTAGTGGGAAATGCCTCGTTATTAACTTGGTACATATCTTTCCTTATTTTTTTGGTATAAATGCTGTTTAAATTACATCCAAATTCTGCGTATTTAAAACAGTACTTCCTGTTTCATGACCTTAGGGTCGATTTAAAATGAATGAACTAATTGGTGCCGCCTGATAAGGCACACATATCGAGATTATGTTTCCAATAGTTATAGAAATATAATTGAGTATAACTGTATACACAAAAGGGATTAGTGATGAATCGATCTTCTTTTTGACAATTTTATTCGATAAATACTTTCACAGCTATAATTTCGAAGGTTACATGTCAGCAATTTGATTGCTGTTATATGGTTTCTAAATAGCGGTAAGGTAAGTCTTTACGGTAGACAATATATCTTTATAACCAAAATGTAAAGCCAGAACATTAAAGTTCTGCGAGAAAAAGACAAAACTAAGTAATTGAGCACGTTGGGATGGAAAGGGGGCAAAATGGCTATGGTCGGAACTACCAGAATGTAGATCATATGACAAACGTTTCCAATAATTCGCTATTATTCGAAAGTTTATCAGTGCATTACAAATTAATTGTTGTAAAGTTTTCAATGAAAAACAGATATATTTACGGCGCACTTTCTTTTTCTTCCATTTTTTCGCACCGGGTCGTTAGGACAATAATGTAATGACAATGCGGTAAATATAAACAATTTTTTTCACATAATCTAGACCGCCCACGAATGTGAAAAGAGCAAATTGATTAAAACTTAACCAAACATTGGAAGAGTGGTTGTTTGCTAGCCCTAAAAATAAAGTTTTCGGATTTTCCACTCTCAATAGGCGTTGGCTTCCGCCAATAGCCCTCAAACGGCGTCAAAATGATGTAAAATGCGACGTTTTTATAACACGTATTACGGTCGCACTTTTGTGCGTAAAGTCTATAGCATTATCAAAAGGTATTGCGTTTAATACTATTTTATCAATTTATTAAACCATTAACGGCGTGAGTTGGCTGATAGCGATTTTGTGAATTATGTTTATGTAATACGTTGATCAATGTCTTATGAACAGATTTTACACACGTATTGATAGCATGAGTGAATAAATATCTTTCGAGAGGAGATATTTTATGTGTAAGGGTTCACTTGCTTTACTTTTATTAAAGAAAGGAGTTGAAAATTTATGTTTGTATGAGCATCTTTAATGAAGATAAACATGTTGCTTAAGGTCCTGCTAACTAGGATTTCATTCAACACGATCATACATTATTCTGACTTCTTTTTATCATGTAATAATCACATATTATTGCTATGCTTTAACAGTGTTTTTCAGTATTTCTGTGTACGCCGTGGGTGTTCATGCAAATTGTGTGTGATTTTCCGTACTGTCCAAACACTGGTAAAATGCTTAATGCGAATCTTCAAAAAGACACGTATGGAAAGCTCTTCGTTATAAAAGATTTTGCTGTTGCATCGATACGTATACCTCAATGGGTGAATGCTTTACTTATAAATTCTATGCGCATGCGTTATAAAAATAAAACCAGCGTTGTTACGCATAAGATAGGAAAGTTACATAACACCATAAACTAGTATTATATACGCCCATATTTCCGATTAATGTACATTACAAGCATATAAATAAGTAGAAAGATGTAAAGCGTGAAATCACTAAAGTAAACATGTTGGCAGAGCTGAGTCTCGGGAGACTATGCTGATGTGCTCTGTTTGTCACTTCCGCGGGCAACGCCTGCTGTGACTAGGCAGGCCGATGCGGGCATGGTAGTCATTGTTGCACAATACGCAAACAAAGGGGCTTGCAGTCGGGGGGGGGGAGGACTGCGGCGCGCGCTTTTCGCATGCTTCTCTTCCGAGTTGCATGTCTAGATCTGCTTTCCGCAGCTGCCTCGATGCCTCTGTGTATAGACTGTCGCCAAGCGGTTCGATCCTCGGCAATAATCTGCCAGGTTTCTGCTGTAATACCGCATCCTTTGAAGTCCCTCTTGCAGGCATCCTTGTACCTGTGGGCTGGAATACCTACGGGTCGCTTGCCTGTTGCAATCTGGCCGTACATGACGTTCTTTGGTAGGCGTCCATCCTCCATTCGGCACACGTGCTCAAGCCAGCGGAGGCAACGTTGAGTTAGAAGGGCATACATGCTTGGGATCACAGCACGTTCCAGTATGTCAGTGTGCGGGATACGATTCTGCCACTTGATCTCCAAAATGCGCTGTAGGCAACGCATGGGAAACATGTTGAGGCGGCGTTCATGACGCATGAGGGTCGTCCAGCTTTCGCTACCGTACAGCAGGATGCTGAGGACACAGGCCTGGTATACCCTGGTCTTGTTCTTCTCTATAAGAAGATTATTTTCTTATGGTAGCTGAAGCCTTTGCGATGCGCTTGCTCGGTATCGATGGACAGGTTTCCGCTGATAGTGGACACAAGGAAGGTGAAGTCATCCAACACCTCCAGGGTATAGTCCCCGATCTTGATGCAGGGTACGTTGCTGGCATCCTGGCCCATGATGTTTGTCTTTTTCAAGCTGACAGTAAGCCCAAATTTGGTACATGCTATAGCGAAGAGGTCTATGGGTCTTTGAAGGGCTTGGAGGGTAAATATAGACTATTTATTATAATAGCACTGATACACGTTTCTTTGAAACATGTCTGTTCTACATACACCATCTGCTTATAATTGTAATGTTAGATTGCAGTGATTCTACAACAATTTATAATTCTATATTTTGGTACATTTTTTTTTCAAGTAATACTGCTGCACATACCCCGTTTTGTATAAGTACACAATAAACACTTTAACAAAATAGAGTTGGTTTGCAAGAATATAACACTGCTAAGTTATTAACTTAGGTCTATGGCATGCACCTTATCCCACGTCTTGCCGATGTGATTAAGCTGTCTTCCTAAGGCATACGTATTTAAAAAGATTAAGTTTAACTTATAAATGCTAACGGTTTTTGGTCAGGGTGGATTTCAGATTTACAAAACATATCGTAACTGTTTGCTCTTTGGTTCTGTCATCAAATATTGGAATAAATTAATTTCTTATGATATACTTATTTACAGACACGTATGCAATCACTTACTCGCTGGTTTAGCCTTGCGTTTTGTAAACTCAAATCTTGTAATACATGATATGCATACTTAACTGACGAGTGTGTATTTGTTTAAACTTATTATTATTAAATCAACTTTATATATATATGGTTGTAAATAATGTTCTACAAAGCTCCCCATAATGCACAACTAATATCGGTTTCACTATCACAACTGATAACTATTATGAGTAGTATTATTGTCATTATATCCCAAATGAAATTAATATATTATTGCGTTTTATGTTCTCCACTGTATACTGTATAAATGACATCATTTTCATTTATGTATGTCTGTCACAATCATAATATGTTAAAACTATCGCAAGGGAAAGACCTCCGATAATGTTTAAGAACTTAAGGTCTAACCATTTGTCCATTATGTATGTATGGGCCAAATGCATATGTTTGACAATGTCATTTTTTGCTTTTGGATTAAAATATGCTAAAAGTACAACTGATAACTGTTTGCAGACATTTAGAAGATGTCCCCGTAGTGTGATGGGCTTATTTCAGCCTTAAACCAATAATCCACATTTTAAAATTGATATCACTTGCTCATTAAGCAACTATTACTTGGTATGAATAGAGACTCAAGAAGAATTAATTTAAAATGAATATAATTTCCAACAGCTTTTGAAGTGTGGCCTACCATTGTTTCAGAGAAACTTGCACATTACTCTCCCGTGGTGAATACTTGTCCTAAATATAAACACGTGTTAACAATCTATAATCACTGACCATTATACAAGAAGTTAATAAGAAAATCAAATCATGTTTTATTTGCTTGAGAGTACACATTGTTTCACCCTGTAAGAATATTCTTCTAACAAACACATGGCTCTCTTCATTTTTTTGTGCAGATTTAGACTAAAAATAAATATAATCAGCATTCAATGGCCAGCATAATTTCCATGTTGCCAGTTAAAGACATTTAATATTTAATTTATATTCATATTAGCTATTCAATTACATACAAAATCAAATTGCTATAATGATTCACACTCAATTTTATCTAAGGAGCAATATAAATGTGCATCACTTATCCGCGTACCTAATTAATTATTGATTTATTATATACACACAAAGATTGAATAACATTTACCAAACTGTTTTTCGAATGGCTAAAGTCCAAAAATCTATGCCAAATTATATTTTTCACCAAGTAATCAAATTCTTGAGTGAAATAAAAAAAACACAATATATTTCATTTTTTTTTAATCATTATTTTGCTCGTGTAAGCAAAAAGAATTCATTTACTTAAAACATTATGTTTTGCCACAGAAAACTATAATTCTGTTGCTATAGCGAAATTTAAGTAATTACAATTATGACCCTTCCAAAGCAGCGGGGTTATATTGCTTTGCAACTGTCCATTGGGCGATCGGTCGTTCCGTAGATCATTTCGTTTCCGCACAATATTTAGAGAAAGCTTTTATCTATGAATGCACAAATTGGTACAATGCTACTTCTACGGATAGAAAAAGCCCTATAGATGTTGAGGTCAACACGTAAAAGGTCAAGGTCGCAGGGGCTTGGAACATGAAATTAAATAGTTTCAACAGTCATTTTAGGTTCCATTTATATCCATCCAATATCCCTTAAGAAGGCTTTCAATTGCTATAAATCACCATCTGAAATCCATAAGTATTGGAAAGAGTATTGTAAACAAAACGGTTTCATCCAGTTTCATTACCTAATCGTTGTAAGCGTTTCCAGTAGCCAAGATAGACAATTTATGAATGGCTACTAAAATCTCTTATTCACTTCTTAAATCTCTCAATAAATGTGTTTACACTTTCTTATGTTACTATATCTAAATTGCTATTTGTAGTGTGTTATGTATTGTCCTGTAATATATAGGTAGTTGGTCAAATGCCTTCAATAAAGGACAAACACGAATTTCGCCCCTGATAATGTTTCTGGAGTTTCAGTATTCTATATCATAGAAAGATAGTTATGCGTTATTCAGTAACAAAGGCAATATGCCAATCATCATGATAAAGAAATATATAACCGGTTGATGGTGCGGCATATTACATCATGTTAGATATATGCACACACATATGGTACGTTATAGGTACAACAACATGTAGTTTTGATGATAAAAACATATATGAATACATAGCGTATTAATTTCTTACATTGTATTTACCTTTATAAACATTAATTAGACTACATCATTGATATATGTAATAGTAGAATTGAGAATGTTCGTGATACTGGGCCCATATACCAATTATGTAGTCTAATTAAAGCCTATAAAGGTACTTATTTCAGAAAGCTTGGTAATGGCAACTGTTGTTACCCTAAAAAAATCATTTGCCAATTATCTACAACCGATACCTGTTGGCGATGTTCTGTTGGGTGTTCGTCACTTTCATTTACTATCAATACCAAATTGTTCCGTAAAGCTTATTACACGAGCCGATTGTTTTCTAATGTAAGCGCATGTATTTAGTATTGTATAACAACATCTTAATACCAAAATTATAATTTATACTGCAGTGAAAACGTCTTGTTTATATGAAGTAGTGATTATAAATGACAAACATGGGTAATGAAGAGCTATACAGTTTCGATAAAAATACATCTAATTCCATTACATTATACTTGGGATGGGATTCGAATACTTAAATGATATTCGAATATTCGTTTGTTCTTATTCGAATATATTCGAATATTCGATTTTAGACATAAGATGAAAATGTCCGAACTTACGCCTGTCCGGAGTAAAGTAATGTTCCTCATTGCCGCACATACCACTTTTAATCGTTTTGTATATGCATCTTTGTAAAAGGAGATGGAGTTATCGATACATGATTATGTTTCTCTTAATATTCGCTTAATACATTTTATTTTCATAACATTTATTTATTTCACATGTTGCCGGTAAACATATTACCGTAATTCTGATTTATTTCAATATCATTTTGGGTTACTTCCCTTAGATAATATTTGTTTTTTTGTTTTCGCATTTTTTTTAGTACGGATTCCAGAACCACGACGATGTCAAAACTTTGATTGAACTTTGCTAATATATCAATTATATTCCTCATTTGTACTTTAAAATAAATACAAACAAAAACCTTTGTGCACAAGTTGTTTTTTATTTACACAAAGAAAACGTAGCAACAACATACTGGTACAACATTCAGACAACATGCGTATATGAACTAGTATTCAAGTTTCGTAATTATTATGTACATGCAGTGTGCACACACAAAAACAGTTTATCGCTATAAAACGCGTAANAGTAGATATAGGAGTTAAAAGCAAAGTTTGACTAAAAATTAAAGCAATTATTGAATATTCCAATTTAAAGAATAGTCTATCTTCTTAGACTTAAATCTAAGATTTTATAAATAAATCCTCCTGAATCCCGACGATAAGTAATTGAACGTAACAAAATTCATAGCTTCAAACCTGGTTCTGGTGATTCTGCTGTGCGTTGAAATAGGCCGTCGAGTGGACTTCTCTCATTTATGACCTCCAGGCGAGTTATGATATCCTCAATATCTGGGTCAGTGGTGGCTGAAAGGAACATTACATCGGCATTTGTATTTCATAACGTTAAACATTCGATTGATATAAGGCGCAAATGTATCATTTTAAAAATCAACTTAAAAAAGAATTGCAATATATGAAACTTTAAAATATGCACACACTTTGATTGGATTATATTTCAGAGAAACGTAATATACGTCAAATAAGGTTAGCTTCAATTTATTTCTTGCAATTAATATTATAAGAGAAGAAACATCATTCACCTTGTTGCACAAGTTCGAGAACAGCGGTTTTTACATCGTTAAGAGGAAACCCCATGTCCTGTATAAGAAGGTTTCGATGTTTCTCAACTATGCGCTGAATATTTGAGTCATCAATCGTTACAGCAGCTCTTGCTCCGTTAACCTCATCTCGACGATTTTCCTTAAATCAAGAAACACATTTAATTTCGCATTTGATATCAAATAAAAGGCGCATCAGTCATCCACTCAGATGTGCCCTTTGAAGATTTATCATCATCAGGAAGCATTTAGGTTTCCAATCACTTTATGAAGATAGAGATGGTAAAATGAGTCATAGACTTATTTTTTAACGACTATATATTTATGTATTTGCATTTTATAAAAAAATCTCCAAGCAATAGCGTTTATTATTAGTTGTAAGCAAAGCCGGAACAGACAAATATATGTATTGTGACAAAAATCAACGCCCGCAAATACAATTTTTTGGTGGTTGACTAACAATTGATTACTATTTGCAGATTGTTTTTGACTTACAGAAAGTTGTTGTTTTTTGCTATTGGTGGTATTTTAGTGCATTTTATAAGGCACTTAATCACAACATAAAGGACGCAATAACATACTTCCACGGCCTGATCAGCGGAATGTTGGACGAGGTTGATAAACTCGTCGCCTTTTACCGCGCGTGCATGAGGACACGCCGGAAACCACCGACAGTGTTCTATCCAGGGATCATCTCCTGGTTCCCAATTTCTCAAACCACCGTCACATGCGAAGCAACGGCAATGGTCGTCAACACCTTGCAATTAGTAAAATATCGTAAATATAACTTGCAGTGTAAGGAAAATGCAAAAGAAAAACTGCATATCTGGATGTTTGTTTAACCAAATTGACAGTCAATGGTATTTTTGTTGATTGTTCATGCCAGTTCGTGATTTTCTAAAAGTTACTACCGGTGTAATACATCCCTGCATCTGCCAGTTCGTTTGGTCTCTGTGATAAATGTTGAGGCCAGTGTGTGAACGTTGCTAGGCGAGATTCAAGCGTCCGGAATCGTTCGTGCTTTGCTCTGAAGATTGTAACTGGCCGGCCTATAATGCACACGTGTGTGATATATTATCGGGTAATCCAGTTTATTTTTAAATTGAAACGCCATGTGCGCCAAATGATGTATGGAGGTGAGGTTTTGCCGTTACACAGTCATAAAACTGAACTGTTTATCTAAGACTATCCTGTTAGTCGAGATAACAATTGTAATCTGTATATGGAAACAGTAGCTTACAAACGCGAATGTGTTCGCGAATCTTAAGTGGTAACACAAATATTTCCTTGTTTTATAAGTTCATGTTATCAAAATATTGCGGAAGATGTCGGGCAAAAAAAGTAGAAACAGGTATTGTAACGTTTAATTATTATAATATAAGCAAAAAAATTGTATGATACAATTCGCGTAATTTTTATAATTCTAAGATCTTGCAACCCACGAAATTTAACTTATGCCACTTCAATGCACGTTTAGGCCATTTGGTGTTATAATAAAAAATCTAACATGAATAATTTCGTAAACAGAAAGTAAGTTTTAAGATTAACGTGGCGATAAATAAGCATTAATTATTTTGCAAATGGTAAGTTATTGACGGCATATGTTCGCGAAATTATGTGGTCATCGTCAAGCAGTTCAATGCCGCCACAGTTACAAAACCAGTTATTAAATCTGATCTATTCATGTGTGCACATTTATGCTTCTTATTATTGTAGTTATTTTCCTCTTATAGGTAATATTTTGTACCATATATGTTCTTCGTTTGAACTCTTCATTTATTCTGGATCTACAGACGTTAATACAACTGTTATTTCTAAATTGTGTTATCATTTAAATCTATACATGTAAACATCAACAAAAAGCAGTCCCCCATGAAAATAAAAAAATGCAACTGCCTTCATTGAAAAATAAAAACCTGTCACATTATGCATTTCAACAACTAAGAACACAACACACTGATGAAATGAAGAAGGCCAAGAGCATTTAGTAAACAGTGTAATATTAGTTCCCTGGTTCGATCTCCAGGGTTTTCATCTTTTTCCTTTTCATAATTAATTGATGCTTCTACTCTTATAATTATTATTTTAAAGTACTAAAATATCAAAGTTTTGTTAGTACATTAATTTTTAAATGATTAATTAGAGCTGCGTGCTAAACAAAAATGCAACATAATATATAATGCCAACGATAACAATACACCATGATTGAACCAAAGACATTGTGTTTATATCTTAATACGAATTTTAATGGTAAATAAGTGCTGAGTTGTGATGGAGAATGATGATTCATGTGTAGGAAAGTTACCTTGTTGTCGTTCATACAGTTCACGTTGCCTACGTCTTATTTCCTCAGGAGCTTGGGTTGCAAACCTTTGCTAGAATGAAATATCAGATTTCGTTCATTTGAGATAGGCACCAAAGTTATTTTTTGGGTCATTGTTTCATTTCTTTTCATGAAGGAGCTTTTAATGAGCACTTATGTATGATATGCCTTGCACTTTGTGAGGGCGGTATGTACGTTTGTGCGTGAGTTTGTAAAACCTACCAAACGGGGCAATATGTATTCATACACACCAACGAACCGGGAAACACCTACCAACCGGGTGGTTTTAGCTGAATTTCTTTTACCTAGGACACTAAAATAAAATGTGTCAACTCTGATAAAAAACTCCGAAACCTTCCCCGATTAGATGGTTTACATCATGTACAAAATACAAACACTTTCAATAAATTTCGATGATGTGTGCTTTCTCGTATGAAGCAGTGTTCCGTTTCACTGTTGACAAGTCATTCACTCAAGTTGTAGCGTCGAAATAAACCACCATGTCACCTAAAAGCAAATCCACATTAACGCTCAAGGAACGCGTTATTTAAATAACGATATTGGAATTCACTTGATATTTAATGAAATACGTGTCCTTGTACATGAAAGTAACGTCCTCTTGACAATACGCCGATAGGTCATTTGAACACACAGGCCGGGGGCCGTTTCATAAACGATCGTACGACAATTTTAACTTACGAGAGAATTTTGTTATCTTTATAAGTAGACGAACTAGCTCGCCGTGCTCATCAAATATATACGGCGCTAGAGATGCCAATACAATAAATTAAGTACTGAAAAATTAAAATCATATGATATGGACTTAAGCAATTTTGCATCTTTGAAAAATGTATCGTATTGTAAATGTTTACTACGATGTTTATTGAAACGGTCCCCGGCTCTGTGTCTACTTAATAGCTTCAGGATAAATTGCGCTAATTCTATAGTCGAGCATGTATACACCTGCACACATTGTAATTCCATAATTAGTACATCGGTATTAGCTGGTTTGCATTTACATTTATGTTGATTTAACATCTGCCCTTACCTATCATAATGTTTATGTACAATTCGTGTCTTGGATGCTAAACTTGAGAGTCATTAAAGGCTTTTAGACTTCTACAATTTCTGGAGATGGTGGGCCCGGGTGGTAGGATAGAACACATTTCCCCGGTTGGCCGGTTTCACAAGTGTGTGTGTGTGTGTGTGTATGTGTGTGTGTTTCTAAAGCATACACCTATGTCGACTATACATTAAATGCAAAGTGTTACATTGCTGTTGATTAATTGAAGTCGGATATATATTTATATGTTATTATCTTTCTAAAAATAATAGATTTATACATTTAAAGAATGTAGATATTTACAATAAATGCGTACTTTCTTGTCGAATATATAAACAAAATGCGGTCGACTCATGAAATGTGTATTCTTTGCTATGACACAATATTAACACTTACCTAAACCTTTGTTCTTCATTATGGTTTGAAATTTTTGTTAATATGTGTAATTTCAGCAAGTTTGTTACATCTATGGCGAGTGATACCTTATATTCTTCTAACGCTTCCCGACTTCCAAAGTGGTCAAGTATAAATGGACAGTTTGATGAATGTTTCGCGTGCTCCAGCAGTGGATTGTCCGTGTCTGAGAAGTCTTTTAGGCCGATACCGCAGCAGAAACACCGAACAAGGTCGTAGTCATGACCTAGAATAAAAAATATTTTAACATAGTAGATAGTATTTTGATGATTTAATTTGGTTTAAAAGAACCAATTTTAAATTTTAAAAATAAATAGTTATTGATCGTTTGTTGAATTAGGTCATACAGTTTCAAAATGTGTTGAATAATGGAAACGTGTACTGCTGTCTATAAAAGATGGTAAAGATGGTAATTAATGTTGCTTGCATATATTGTCTTGTATTGTACATGCAATCAGTCACATTTGCCTTAAATAAAATAAAAGACCAGCGGTAAAGAATTTATCATCTGAGAGTGTCTCTGGAGTATCATTATTTTCCGCATATATATAATTGTGTCAATACGATATGCTGTACCGGTATTTTAACACTCGATTTTCGTTTGCTACCTGTGAAAAAGAATCCAACGACACAAAGTGTGTTCGGGTTAGGTTCTGCCAACGGCCATCCGCGGTAAGTTGCCAACCTTTTTTCAGCATCCGCATAATTTGGATATTTGGCCGTCTGATAATAAAAAATACCAACGATGCAACACAATTGATAAATACGCAAAAACAATGCAAACAATCATTTTAGAATTTCCAGAATTATTGTGCATATTGAAGTCGAAGATCAAAGTTATGTTATATGTATTTAAATGGCGTTTACTTGTTTTCTCGTTAAAGCTCAACAATTGGAAAAGTTGAAGGATTGCGTTTCAAAATAAATGCTTTTTACCACAATTGGATACAACTTTTTCTAGTATAATATATACCTTCCATTTAAGGTTATTTCCATGACCTAAGTCCTCTGATCTGCTCTGTTGCATACCATTCGGTTCCACTGTTTCGATATGTTCACTCTCGACATCGTCGCTAGCTTGAATTGGAAACTTCAATTGGGATGAATCATATGCAGGCTGATTCAAATTTTCCGATAACGGATAGTGGCATTCATTTGTAGAACAATCACCAAAACCTTCAGATAAGTCCGACTTTGTTAAATCGTCAAATTTTATGAAAGGACTATTTCCAATACCAATGCGTTTCTCAAACGAACTGAAGTCCGCAACAGTACAGTAGAAATATTGGCGATAGTCATTTCTATACGCTAGAAATACATCAGGAAAACATGCATACTTTTCAAGGTGTAGATGCTTCCACTTTAGACTTTTAAACACTGGATGCTGTGCGAGAATTGCATACATGTTTCTATTGCTGATATACAGTAGTGGAGGCTTGTTCAAGCCTCCATTTTTACCGCAGGCATATAGACCGTCGATAATCCTTTTGATCTCCGCAGGTTGTCTGGTTGTTAGGCCTTTGTAAAGGAATCCATTCTTGATGATAATTTGATAAATGATAACCTCTGAATAAGAATCCCGTAAGACTGAAATAAAAATGAAACAAATCGATTGTTGAAAAAGAAACAGATATTCACTTTATCGCAAACAATCCAATTTGATTTCAGTTATAGCGGCGTTGTAACAAACAAAACGATTGTCAATACAAATGTTTTGTAGCCAGTACAAAAAGCGCAAATAGTATGGTCATGGTAAGACAACATTACAAATCTAGATTTGGGCTGCAATATACTATAGAAATACCATTTTAGAGTAACTTCACAATAGGAAAAGCAATGTTTCTTAGTGTTTCAGCACTAATTTATATTAATATACTACCATATGCTTTATTTTACAAATTGTTCTAGTAAACGAGTATCGTTTTTGTCAGTAATGCTCACAATCAGTACGCAATATATAGAACTAATGATTATCGACTAGGAAGCGTACGATATTCTAGTGTTTATAGCAAGTGAAAATTTGCCAAAACAATAAAAACAATAACTAGAGCAGCAGAACACTCAATATACTGCAACATTTATTAGCTCTTAAGCAAACACTTGCTTTAAAGCCAAATGCAAAATACACAAGTGCAATGACATGGCTTATAATAATATGAAAATTAGGTAATGGTAGAAGTTAACATAGATTTTAGTGATTCATAACATAAGATGTGTCACTTAAACATTGATACTGACTGTTGTTCATAAAATACTGAGACAAAGAATTTACTGTACTACATAATTTATGAAGTATCACTTTAACATTGTTATTGATTATTACTCATCAAATTCTAAGAAAGAATGTAAACATAAATGATTTAATTTGTTTCTAAATTGTTCCGTTAACAATTCTTATTATATAAAGATTTTGAAAGATTAATGATTTCATTTTTATGTTGTGTTCTCATTAGCATATCAAACTTATGTTATGTTGTCAATCTTTGACAATATGAATTTAAATATGTTTTTCTTAAATCTTTGTCAATTGGACATATAAGTAAGAAATTGTACTCACTTTCTACTACATTAAATTACTAAATTTATATTTTCTGTTATCCCGATCAATATTGTGGTATTGACCTCGTTCTATTTCTAATCTATGTCATGATAGGCGGAATTGAGTTAGTGCTATTTTAAATTGTTTCGCTGTAATGATATCCAGATATGGTTCTGTTTTAAACGTATTATTGATGCGGCAATACGTATTTAGTCTTGATGAATTATTAATAATAATCCAGTTGTGTATAAAAACTAAACAAATTTATAGAGGTGCGCAAGTTCACACGATGGTTAATATTTTTGTAAAGTTTCAGCCTCCTGCAACAATACCTTAAGTTACGCGCGAAACAAGTTAAAAATGGAATGTTGTGCTAACAAAGAGAACATAACTCCGTTTATGTCCACAATATTGGTACGAAATATAGAGGTGCGTAAGTTTTTAGGCTGCTTAATTACAATTGAATAAATCATTTGCTTGAATTCGTATAGGAGCAACATAAATGCAATATTCTAAAGATGAACAAAATGAACAGTTGACACTTAAAACGCGTTTAAAAATGCTGAATCAAATTGACGAAACAAACTTAACAAAACCTAATTATTCGGATATTTACCAACAAATCGAGCGTATGTTTTTCGGAGAAGCAAATATAAACATTTTCAAAAGATATAAAAACATAAATAATTAATGAACGATGCTCTTTGACAAGTGTTATATTTGTTTTGAGAATAGTTTTTTGCACAACCATCTATATACTTTATTATTATGATATTTTACACTTTATATATTTATAAGTTGATACCTTTAACTGAGCGTTGTAATGGCATCGTATGTCCTACCCTTCGAGCCCATCTGAAAGGTTCAGACACAATAGGAATTGCATATTAAAATTGTAATGATTTTGATGAAATGGGAATTACTAATTTAACACGATGATTCTTTCCGCAATATACATCATAAGTAAAATGCAACTCCAGAACAATATAAACATAGGTAGTTGAGATTTTATATAAAAAAAAATTCAGATCAGAGTGAAATGAAAAGAAAAACAGAGGAAATCACAACATGTAAAAACAAATCAGTCGTATGTGCAGTTTTGACTTAGACAATCCATGTAAACATTGAATTTATAAACATTTAACGCACCGAAAATAGTAACATGTGATTTCCGACTAGCTACTAATCGGTTTACCAGTAAATAACACTACAGTGTGAACTTAGTACCGGTAAACCAGTATTCAAAAAGATACCTCGGGACACATTGAGGAAATTTCGTTAACTCATGAAGTTCCTGAAGTTACTGTTTTTTTTTGTTTTGAGATATTTTACATATAAATAAAAAAAAAATATTGATCAAATGGTTATAATTATTTTATCCTTTTGTAAGAAGAAAAAAGAATTTCACATCGAAAAAAGTATATGAAACTGTAGCTAAACACAACACAAGTTAAGTTTTCCATAAGGAACTTTGTGTTAACCGACCAATGTAACCCAGGAAATGCTGGTTAACTAACCGCCATGATCATTACCGAAATACTGGGGAAAACGTCGACAAACCCAAACAAACAATTTAAATTTTGAAGGGATTGGTATATATGGGATTTCACAATGGGTAAACAACGGGATTTATACAGTTGGAGACTTTTCTAACGCATCACTTTTCAAAATTGAATATCTCAGGTATGAGTAAAGATATTGATTTAAAATGTTATATACAATTATTTGACTACATTCTATGCAAGCGTACGATAACATCATTCATCCGTGACGATTGGACGCTTTAGCACGTGGGATAGGTGTGGTTCCATATTTTTGCACGTGGACATGGTGAAACGCGATATAATTCTAGTTGTATTTCAATTTAATTATTTAAGGTGGGTTCTTACACGAGGAAAAAATAAAATTAATTTACAAAACAATATAGCTCGTATGAAAATTCACTAGCGCAATCGCGCACTTTGCAGGTTACCTTCCCCTCTTACTAAAGCGTACGATCGTCACGAATGAATGATTTTATCGTTAGCTTGCACATAATGTAGTCAAATGATCACATGTGCAATTTTAAATAAGTGTATTTACTCAATACTGAGATATGTAAGTTTTAAAAGTGTTGCGTTAGAAAAGTCACCAAGTATAATAAAACGCGATATACATGTTATTCCAATTTAATTTTAATTTCATCATTCTAGGTGAGTTTTTACACAAGAAAAACATAACATTAATTAAAGAAAAACAATATGGCTCGTATGAAAATATTCAGGAGCGCAACGGCTCAATCGGCATATTGCAAGCCGGTCAGTTATTAAGACGTGTAAGTTTAAGCGTTTTACTTTTCACATTGTTATTATTTAATCTTGTACGAGTTTTGCGAATTTGACTTTGGAAGTGACGTTTTTAATTTGTAAAGTTTTATATTTTGTTGTTGTTCAATTTCAATTAAATTTTCATAAATTATCAGATATGTGTTAAATTATTATTGGTCCAAATTTCAACACAATCCGTTCAAAAATAAGGGAGCTATATTGATATGATTAAGTGATGCGTTAGAAAGGTCTCCAAGTGTACATGTACTAAAACGGAACAGAAGCATCATGCGACAACAGTTACACGTTAGCATTTTTTGCTTGTTAATCAATCGAATATGTTTCTAAAGAAAATTTGAATACGAGTACAATTTATATTATTTACTCAATATTACACTGTATTGCAAAATCAATGGATTTTTAAACAACCTTACCTAAATTGGCATTGTCCAACACTCTTGACACCTCTATGGTCATCGCTGTCGGTTTTGAAACAGCTGATTACCAGTTTATCAGATCGGTCCATTGTCGTTTCACTAATTCCACTTAAAGATCTAAAAACAATGTCAGCAAATTGCACAAGATATACGTGGCGAATGATGAGCACAGAGTAAAAATAGAAAATGTGATTGCAAAGCAACGCGCAATCTCGAAAATTCGAAAATTGACTTACTTATAGTATTTGTTTAAACGTGTTCTGGTGGGTTCGAGCTAGAACCTGTATAATGGTTGCAAGCTTTTTAGGTTAACATGTTATTGACATGTTATTCCAGTCGACTGGAATCCCAACAAAGCTATTGATAACACGCTCCAGAACACACTCGATTGCTGCAAGTTTATGCATAGGCCTATGCCATGCATAAACAGGCTCAGATGAAACACAATTCTTACATACTTACATTTTAACAATCCATTATCAAAAGTTATGTAAAGAATTAACACACGTGTAAACAGTATTGTCGGTGTAAGAACAATTAATCTTTTGAATTAAATAAACCCCACAACAAAGATATTAAGAGTTGCCACTAATATCGGGATCCCGTAATGTCAATAGATCTATTTTTAGTCTAAACTGGGATTTCAGCTACCCATACAACTTAAGTAAATAACACGGAACTAAATAACGTTAGAACAAGTTTTTGTTTGTAACAATTCCAAATGTATTTTGAACAATATAACAATTTACATCCATTTATCCTGTTTGTAACACTGGTCTATCTGCGACAGTTTTATATTTTAAGGAGATATTTTCAATTTATCAAAACTTTCTGCTTTTCCATATTGTGACCGTGACTCTTTGTGTAAACACTTTCTCTAAGGCTTTACCGCACTGTTATGATCAGTTGATGGATTGTTTGTGCTCTGATCATGACGGTTCAAATACATAACGGTTAAGTAATTTTGTCTATTTGAAGGGCAAGAAACAGCCCTTACAAATTACGTTTCAAATACACGGCGCATTTATTGCAAACCAACATGGCACAGGATTGTTAATTGTTTCACAAAATTACTAGGAACACTGAGAAATAGAACGTATATGAAATGTTATTTTGCTTGTTTGAATATGATGAATACCTTCTTTTTCCAATCTATGACTATTTTTTGTAATAGTATTTTGCCAAACTGCGAACAAGTCCCTTAAACATTGTTAGTACGATGTAATTTTTTGTTTGAAGTATCAAGCAGTAGAATATGAAATCAAAGAGAACGATAGTACATATTTTATGATTTTAAGTAACTTCTTTCAGACTGTAAAACTATTATAATGACGTTATTCAGAGATGCGAAATTTTGTGATGACATCATGATTTTAATCGAAAAAAGTGAAAGCCGTTTATTCAGAAGCCTTTGGTTTAATCCATTATTTCACTTTATGAAATAAACAATGTTGTAACGATGAAAGAAATTCTGCATTCAAACCCATTCTTAACAAAAGTGTTTTATTGAGTATGAACCCATACGAAATTTTAGCGCATCTTCATACCCACATTGACGAAATATACCCCCAAAGGATAAACTCACAATTATTTCAAATTGTTTAAAAAAGAAAAAAAAAACTTGCAGAATAGTGATGTAATTTTTCCTTATTATGATGACGGAATACTAACACGACCCGAGGCTTATTTTCTATACAAAAAGAAGTGTGGGTTATTGTAAAATTAACCATGGACGAAGCCTTATGTTGTGAAAGAAATTCCGAACATTCCAAGAAAGTGTTCAATAAAATGAACGTAATTTAAAGCGCGGCACAATTTTAAATAAAGGAAAGGCGCGAAAAGGCCTTGAAACTTGGCCGTTTTGTAATGGGACATTTGAGTGAAGTGAATTTTAATTAACAACGTAGTTGCATAACATAACAAACTCATAAGCTCAACTGAGCTTTTGAAACCGACTTAACGTAGCAAATAGTTAATATCTATTGCAGCCCTTCTGGGGAAATTATGCACATGTCACAATTTCACGACTTTCCGAACCAATCATTATGCAATAATTTATAAAAACAATTTAGTACCTAAACGTATAAACCACTTCCAACAAGTCGTTAGAATGTTAATGGCATAGGTTAACTACACAATTAAATTATACATGTTCTTTAAACGAGTTTACACATGTTGTAATAAAATAATTAAAATATGTGACTTTATAAAAATCATAAAACAGCGTTCCTTTGTTTCCCTGGAGTCGTGGAATCATTTGTGTTTTGAAAAATACCAAAATTTAGCTCATGCTTATTAACATCGTAACAATTTCACAAACATGCCGACTTTATTACTTTACCCACAGAGGTAGTATTAGGAACATGGGGTTACCACATAGTTAAATTCGGTAAACAAATGCTGTAATGGGAGATTTAAAATGATCTATTGTATTTCATTAATGAGCGTGTTCCAAAACATGCTGCGTGTTATACACTGGTTTTAAATTATAGTGGTATTCCATGCACAATTTAATAATCCGTCTAAAAATGCGTGTTATAAACGAAATAATTACATACATCTCTGGGATCCTAGTGTGAAACATTGTTTTCATTTGAAAGCAGAATTAGTATGGCGAATATTTGTACTTGAATCATGTTAACACTGCTGTATAACACCCGGTCAGTCGCTTCTTTTACAGAGATCTTTGAAATACTGTTTTTTTTGGAACTGATCTTTATTCTATGTTCAAACAACTTTATACCTTTATAAATTAAAGTTACAAGAGTATGCGCATATTGACATAAAAATGACTTCACTTTAATTGATTATGTATGGAGCTGTAGATTGAGGTCATGTTTATTTATGTTTTTTTATGCAAATAAGCGGAAAAACCCAGATTTTCACTGAGTCACGGGTTTAGTTCGATTGGCAGTAAAATACCCAACGTAAGGGTTGGTTTAATTATACATTGTCAACATGTTTATCGCGGAAAAGCAACCTTTTGGAAAAACCCACTATTCTGCTGGTAAAAATAAAGCTGACCTATTTACAATCCTTTCAAAATCACACACCATAAACTTTTGTCCAAAAAATGACGTAATTTCAGAGTAAACAGTAAAATATCAGGGGTTTTTTTCCACTGATATTTCTCTATATTCCGCCGGAAAGTATAAAATAAAGTTGCATACGGCATATTGTTATTTGGTATTATTATGAAATTTATTCGCAAGATCTTTATTCCAGTGATTTTGTTTCAAAATAAGCACACATTTATCAAAAGCATGTTATTTTTGAACTTATCTCAATAAAAAACATTTTCTTTAATATTACTTTTTTTTACAACGTAAGCTATATAAACATTGTAAACCTTAGGCATACGTAATATAAACAGTTCTGTTAAACAATACTTCGAACTTTAAATCCATTTGATTTAAATAATAATTTGTTAAGCTATAGAGATGTGCGTTAACCTTAAATATTGTGAGTGTAGTTGTATCTGAAGCAAATCATGGCACGTGGATTAAATCTATAGAATTTATAAATAGTTGCATATAATAGGGTACATATAAATACAGGTATTCAATTTGTGTGTTCTTGAGGTTGAGGTTTTAACCTAGAGATAAGGAGGCTACGGATACGATTTCAATTCAGGAAGCATTTTCAATGCCCTTTTTGAACAGACTAAGCACTGCTTGTTGTTAAGAAGCAGAAAAGGGAGATTCTAAAAAGATCATTGAGGAGCTCGATGCCACTTAGTTCAATTAAATATCCTTTAACTTAAAGACGTTCTACAAGAAATGGCGTGTCGCTCGCAAAATCCTCAAGGCTATATTCAAAGTCAAGGTCTTACATTGAGATTATAGTATAAGATACAGTACATTATTGTCGAAGTACATAAATGTTTGCGCGCTCTACAATTAAATTTAGTGTTGACAATTCTTTCAAGGATTTCTAAATCACGAAAACGCACATGCACGGGGCCTTGTACCTGATCTAGAACCAATTAAAAAATTATGATTTTAAATCAAAGCTTAAAATACAGCTTTTCATCTTCAACATATTGTTTTGACGCTCTATTGTGGGACCATGCAGCTTATCCATCATGTTTTGAAAAAAATACCGGGCACAAACATTTCTATAAATGAGACGGTTTGTTGCATAAAAAAACAAATTGATTCCTTTAAATGTTAGTCTTAGACTTTAAGTAAAGACAACAACACTAATTGTCAAGGATTTACAGGGGAGAAAAAGAGCTATGGGTGAGTATTAATAACTGTACTCTACTTGTACTATCGATTTGAGGTTTCTCTTTGGGGTATGAGTTTTCGTTTTTTGATGGTTTGATGGTTTTATGTTTCTATAAATATTTCACGTAAAGTAAACTCTGAAAATGCGTGAACTGTAAAAATCACATATACCCTTTGCAAGATATGTATTGCAATTTAGAAGAAATAATTAAAAGATAAAGAAAGTAAATTTAAACAGAAACACTTAATTTGTATTTCATGTAATGGACACCCAAATGTAAAGGTGTCGAATAAATATGTTCATTAAGGATGCTAGCTGTACTTCACATTGTAAATATATTTTCAAACCACTGATTTTTAATTATGGGAAATAAATGATATATTATTTGTGACTTTTGAAGTCATGTGATATGTTACTCAGACGAGTATGATATGGAACAGGGAATGGTGAGGCACACCTCTCGCTGCATGAAAATAGGAATTGTTTTATTAGGGCATTTAACTTTACATTTAATTATATATTTTATTCGATTCTTTTGAGCGTTCTACGAGTATGCAACTGTTTGGTTAACTATTGGTAATCTTTGGTAGCAATATAATGAATTAAATCGATTTAAGTTTTATATTGAAGTAGCTTTGAATAAAAAAAGAATTCTGCTTATATAATAAAACAAATCGTTCCAAAAATAATCGCAGTTTACCTTTAATCGAACTTTTAATCAGCATCTTATTCCCGATTCATGGCAGAAGCCTGTTAGGGCAACAATGACAATTAGTTGCTCATTATACTGAAGCCATATTGGATTGAAATATCTTGTTCTACTTTTAGTTCTGATTTATATTTGTACCTTTGATTCCAATCCTTTATCTCGGGCGCGTGAAAGGATTGGCACGTTCATTGATGTAACTGCTAGGTAGGCTACCGATAACGTCATATGTGTAATTAGACGATTAAACAATTCAAGCCAGAGAGCTTACACAATATCAAAAACACCTTAAAATATACAGGAATAAGAATTGTAACGTTGATCTGTTCAGCTAATACATGCCAGAGTTTTTTTTTACAAATATAAATCATTATACATAACACTGATGTCTTACATAAGTAACAACACATACGTGTGCAGTTATTACCTAGTGCAACGATGGTACTTCCGGCCACTAGATGCGACGCATCTTCAGCTTTTGGCGACGGCTATGGAATCAAGCTTTTTCTTTCTTTTGTTTTTCTCTTCTCAAAATTTGTTCATGACTTTAGCATCTGGCAAATGTAAACATTTTTCGAGCTATATATGTAACAATTAATCATCATATTACTATTTCTACATTTGAATTAAAATACCTCAAATAAATAAATAATGCATATTTTAGAAACAACTTTAAATATTTCATGATAGCATAAAGCATGTGGTACGTGTGTATACTATTAAACGACAATCAGACTTTTGAAAAATACGTTCAGGCATATGCAACTTACTTGATACGTTGCATCTCCCTTTTGACTTTCGAACAAACATCAATTATACAATTCTATTCAGTGTTTGCTCTATTTTCCTTCTTTGGTTTTCAAATTCAGGAAGTTATGCCATAATATTAATAGTTCACAAATCAAACCTATCGTTTCCGCGTTTGTTTATAACATTATAACATTAACGTTCCCGCGTTTGTTTATAACATTATAACATTAAATTTTCAAATTAATATTATACTCCGGCTGAATAAACCTTAAAATAGAGACGCGATATGTAAACAGGAAGTACTAAGATTGGGTTTGTTTGCAAACTACGCAGGTTGTACATAAACCGTAAATATCAGTATTAAATCTATTAAGTACATGCTTTTGCGCCAATTTTCAGTAAATGATAACAGTTTGCTCTCAATCAAATGTACCGGTACTTTGTCAAACTTTATTTTCTGAATCAACAGAAATACAACGCGAAGCTTTTATATGTTTGTGTTTGTAAATCAAGTTCAATGTCGATTTAAAATGTCGATCATTTATTGTCAATATTACGTGCACTAGCGAACACAGTAAACACTTTGTTTACATTCTCACGTGAATACCGTACTAAGAACAGGGAAGTATTTTTGTTATCGCAAAAGTACAATTATTAGGTTGACAGAATTGTACGCGACATGTTAATATATATTGAGCATGCATTATGTGTTAATTTTCAAGATTTTATACGTGAATCAAATTAAACAAAACCAATACAGTCAGTCATGAAAGAGAAAACAACATGTACATCGACAATGGAGGCCTCAGTTGCCAATTACATAAACATTACATCAATAGCGATAGTTTTTTAAGTCACTGGGCGACAAATAGAAGATAAATAGTACATATATAGTGATCCATTAAATATTAGTGTTCAAGTTTACGACAGGTAAACTGGTCGGCTAACACTGCTTTAAAATGTGGCGTTTAAAAAGTTTAAGGAGAGTATCGGCGATGTAAAGAATGTCACCATATATACTCATGCATGTAAGCGTACTCTATAGTAAGACAGTTCCTGAGAATACGCCTGCTTTTCTCTTCGCATAAGCGAAGTAAAGTTGTATAAATATTAGTAACATAGAGAAAATAACGCAAGTTTTTCTTTGCCTCACATGAACACATCATCTTTATCCAACCCATACATGATTTTCTGTTAATAATATTATGTGACGTTAAAACAAACTTATACCACGTAAATTAATATCGAATGCCAAACCATAGAGTTGGTTTCCCACTTAATAAATCTTAAATCTTTATAAGTTATTACGACATATTGAAATACAAAGCACTCTTAACATATTGTTCAAATATATTTGTGCTGAAACTGGTTTGATGTTTTAATGAATTCGATGTGTTTTGTCCATTGATTTGATTTGACAGAATTTGTATTAACCATCTCCATATGTTAGATTATATATTGCGTGGACACATTGAAGGCATTATTTAGTTTTTATGTCCCCCAGTCTATAAGTTTTAATACGTTAACCCATTTAACAATATAATAAAAACATGTTATTCGAAATTTGACACTTCCAAATTCCGCTTAGTTAGTGTCAATAGACTTAACCGAGATATTATAAAAGCAAACTGCGCATGTTAATTAATGTTGAATGTAAACCCTGATGCTTTGTACTACACTGTGCAATGTCACAGTCATACAGGTGTCGGTGTCTGCTGTTTTGTATGCACACTCATTTGTAAGCACATCCAGCCTAAAACATCTTTCTGTACAGGATTACTTTGAAGGTATTTATTTCTTGTATTCAATGTTCGGTGACATAAAATGCCACATACGGAGTATTTAAATGCAATAACGTCATTGTAAATTCATGTAAATTGTAGTTCAATATCCGTAATTAAATGATTTTGTTTATTCTATTATTTTTTCTTCATTTTAGGTATCCCGTTAATGTATTATATGACGAAGAGCATTTTTGTAAGGCTATCTTTTTACAAGTATGCTTTATTTATATAAATTAACTAACAGTATTTCTAATGATCTTAATGTGCTATTTGCCCCCCCCCCTACGAAACCTAGTTACACACACCAAAATCATCAAATTTGAGTGGATATTTACATAGTTATGATCAGTAAACGGTTTTGTCGGCAATCTTCAAATAACAAACTTTCCGGAGGTCCGATTGTGGTAAACGTTGATATGTTATAAACGACTTTCTACCCTACCAGGATAAGTTAAAATAGCTTTTGTAGCAACTTATTGATGGTTGATAGGGTATTTTTCATATAATGACCCGACTACTAGAATCATAGTTTTCGAAACGCTTGCATATAGTGACCTAAATGTTGTGTGAGTCGACCTATATGACTAACATATCAAGTTCGAGCTTCGTTCCGGTCCATTAATTCTTGATGAAGTTACGGGCCTTTGACTTAGGAATTTTCTTTCATCAATTGATCGGCTTTATCTTCTGACATTTCATTGACGACTGTAACAACGTTTCAATGGAATCGACACCTTTCATAACAAGACAGACAAAACTTCTTAATGTTGACTTCGTCCAGAATTCTTCTAATGGACATCTTCGTGGAGCTTTTTGCTGTCAGACTCGTCATGTTCTTCTCATTGCAGATACTATTTTAAAAATTTAACGTCTTGGATATTAAAGGCCCTATAAAGGTGACAAATCCAATTATTATGCATATAAAGTGGTCTTATTTTTACCGGATTTCAGTTACTCTTGCATAAAAAATGCTAATAACACAGCTTAGGTGCAACGTTGTCAAGAATTATGGAAGATATAACCGTTTTATAATTGGANTGATAACCTTTATAAAAAAAAATATGAACAAAATATTTAAAAATCGGTAAATATTTACGGATCGTCACCTTTATAGGGCCTTTAAATAATTATCTCTATTTTGATCCAATAAAATGGCTGGATTACATTCAGGCGATGAAGCACTGAATCACGAATGATATGATCTTAACGCACACTATTTCTGGCTTTTGAGTGTTTTTTTAAGCTCTGCCTTCATAGATTACAATATGTGGAAATCTACATGAAAGATGTCCTTGTGACGTACATATGCCCGACCATTTAAACGAAGGTTATATGAAGCTTAGAGCAAGACATTTTTTTTTTACATTAAGTTATTCCATCCATTATCAAGATACATCACTTGACATCATGTAACCTTTAAGAAATGGGGAACAATATTTATCACAAACTGTATTGCGTTTCTGTTTTATTCTTTTTCTTGTGTGATTTAATTCCTTTTCGCTCGAACATTATCAATGAACAGCTCAGACACTATTGTTTATGAGACGTTTTTTTTTATTGACAGCACAATCGTTTATGCGCTACTTTGAAAGGAATTACTAATGCAATATCTCCACTGAATTTTTTTTTTTAAGGCTGACAATTTTTCTTTTTGTTTCCGTTGTAATTCAAAACTACTATGAAGTACAAAATATATCAGCGCAAACTTTACTAAAAATGTTCAATGTCTGCAGCGTTTATGTTGTTTCTATGTTTATACAACCATATACACAGAACTTTGAGTCAAACGTATCATACATTTTACTCCGTATTCTTCTTGATCGCCGCTACGCTTGGTATCTGGAGGCATTGATGAAACGGGTGGTTTCTGTAGAGCCTCAACATGTACAGATTATCCTGCAGACTCACAAGTTGCGGCAACACATTTCTCATCTGGAGTTGGTGGTCCCTGTATTCCTGGAGGATGTGTTCAGCCGTTTGGTTGACTTCTCCATAGTTGAGACTTTGGACTCTTTTGAGACGGTACAAGGTGGATTCTCTTGTGCGTGTCGTAGTTTAGTCGTTTGTGTCTATTGTGTCATGTTCGCAGTCGGAAGATGACTCTAGTTTGGACAGGTGAGTGTAGTCGTCATGTGGCAGTTTAGTTCAACTATACATTACATGCGAAAATCTATCAGCACACACATACGCGCGGACATTAACGCATACTAACATTATTATGCACTGTTGAAATAACAATTTGATAAATTAATGTTGTATTCCATTATATGTCAAGTCTCGAAGTGGGTAAACTATATACATGACGAGTGCAATAGACACAATTTATATGTATTTGCTTATGTTTAAAAAGAAACAAACTACCTCTACACATTTTGCAATTTGTGAGAGTTACTATTGTCTTATGTGCTTATGTTTTTCCCATCTAAGTAATCATACTGTTGGACTTTTTTCCCCCAAAACTCTGCATAATACACCTGACCATTGATTTTAAAATTAAAGAGTTAGATACTTGTTTACAGCGTGTGGGTGGTTTTCAGCAGGTATCTGTTTATCCATAAGTAACATATTATTAAACAACGGTTGACAACATTGATAAGTAGATGTGTGAATAAGACACACTTAAATTGTTCTTGAAGAAATAGTACAGGACATACATACAGCAAGACAGACATACATTTTATTAAGACATATACAATAGTACACAGTCTTCATATTTAAATATATATATTGTTTTATGTCAAGTTAATAGTTATAACAACATAACAGTATATAACATAAAACAGTCAATTAAGAATACAACAACAAATAGACACAATCGATGACAAAACACGTAAGATCTATCCAGGGAGTAATGACATGTATTAAACAATATTATTTAGGATCGTATTTCTTATAAGTAAAGCTACTTTGATATTTGTACATACATTAGGAATTACTACTACTTTGTCACATGAAACTAATAACGTGTGGAAATTATATACCGATTGATTAATTTAATTATACGGCTAATCTTGTTTTTCTAAAATCAGGGAAGCAGCGACAAATACATATACAATGGTATTCGTCTTCTAAATCAACGTAATTACAACGTTAACAATAACGTTTGGTTCGTAGAATCATATTCTGAGCTAGTTTCGATTCTCAACGGGTCTTTATCATTTATTATTGTCATAAACAATGAGTGTCGTGTTACTGTGTAAATTGTGCACAGGTTCCATACTACATATATATATAACTGGGTTTCAGTATCAATGAACATTAACAGAGACGAAGTATATTGGGCAAATATGAATTATGCCATGAACGTGTCGATCTTTTTTTTAATCTCTTTATCACAGTCTGGGCATTTATCCCTTTGTTGTACGCAGTCCGAGCAGTACCTGTGATGGGTGCAAGGTAGAAATAGAACGCTCAGTTCCTTCTTGTCGCACTCATAGCAAAGCAGCATGCTCTTTCGTTGATTGACATCCACCAAGTCGTCTAAAATATTCAGTTTCATATAATTAAAAAAGATTACAGGATAAAAAGCGTCGAAGTACAAATCATTCAATAGAAAACTAGAACAAATCATCAATAATTAATAATAAATCGTTATAACAATCAATCAAGAAACAAGAGATGTGTTTGTCAGAATCACAATGCCCCCTACTGCGTCGCTTTGATTTTTGTTTTGTTTTTTTACCTTTGACCTTGAAGGATGACCTTGACCTTTCACCACTCAAAATGTGCAGCTCCATGAGATACACATGCATTTAACAATTATTTTCTTGACCTTTGACCTTGAAGGATGATTTTGACCTTGACCTTTAACCACTCAAAATGTGCAGCTTTATGAGATACACATGCATGCCAAATATCAAGCTGCTATCTTCAATATTGCAAAAGTTATGACCAACGTTAAAGTTTTCGGACGGACGCACAGACTGACGGACAGACAGACGGACGGACGGACTGACAGTTCAAACTGCTATATGAAACCCTACCGGGGGCATAAAAAACAACAATCATGATAAAACATATCAATAAATCCAGACGGGCTGTAAAACAGTTAATTTCAATATTTCATTCAGAATTTAATAACATAATGTTACCCGCTGATCGTGAGCATGGTGGCGATTCATTTATTGATAGTTCACACATTTTTTGTTGCACTTCCAGTTGTTCAACGATGTCATCTATTTCTATGTCATCTTTTTCTGCCATTATCCTGCCTAAAACATGTTTTGCTTTAACGTGATTTGATGAAAATCAAATACAATGAAACACATTTGTTTGTAGTTAATACATGTTTTCAATGGAACTCTTAAGTCAAGATATCTTTTTGCGAATATTTCAAAATTATGATGCACTGTATCCTGAAACAAACGTGGATACGGCTCATCTTATGTTGTTTTGGATCTTAATATGGTAAAAATTTAAAGTTGACAATTAGCAGTACCTTGTTTAAAAAGTTCCAGAAAAGCTTTTCTCACGTCGACTATAGGAAATCCCATGTCACTTGTTAGCAAATCTTTTAGTTTTTCAAAACGTTGTACAGCCCGCGTTATGTCATTTCGTGTTAAGGGAGCACACGCTTCGTTCATCTCATCATGCTGATTTTGAGCCTTGTCCTGTGTATATTAAATTGTTTTTTGTATCATGAGGGTGGAGTTCGAAACGCGTGTGTCTAATATTAAGAGTAAAATAATGAGCCTAGTCGAAGGGCTTAGGTTATCTTTCTTGGCAAATAAACTAATCTTAATTTATGCTGACCTGAATATCATTAATGCAATCATCTTCTCAAGATTTCTATAATTGTATGTCTTTATTTAATAAAAAGTGTTTAAAACAACATTAGCATCAAACCTCATTAATAAACATAAACACAAATGTTTACTGCGCTTGTGTTAAACAATGGTTGAGAACAGCTTAACTATAGAAAACTTGAAGTTATTTTGTTAAGGCAGACACGATAAGGAGATATTAAACTCTTTCACGCTAAACCCTGTTTGTATTGTACGTTTTTCATTTTCCATATATTTTGAACATCAAAGAAAGACACGTACTTTTACGTGATCTTCCAATATTTTGATTAACTGAATAAAATCATCGCCCTTGATTTTTCTTGAATAAGGGCAAGTCTGAAACCATCGGCAGTGTTCTATCCAGGGATCGTCTCCTGGTTCCCATTTCTGTAAGCCGCCACCACATGCGAAGCAGCGGCAATGATCGTCAACACCTTATAATGAGACAGATACCAATGTGCTTATCATTTTTAAAGTTAATATTTAAATTGACGTTTAATCCCTACTGGACACGAAAGTGATGATAACATAGCATGAATTAAAAGATAATAACTGTTCATATCTACCTATAACACAGGTTTGGGGTAAACTTCTTATTTGCCTTCCATAAAAATACATTTGTTATTCAAAAATGACTACTTGGCAAAGAGGTCACACAACTAAGTCAATGATTGCTTACCTGTGTAAAACAGTCCTGCCTTCGCCAAATCTTCAGGACTCTGTTTCAGTTGTTTAGGCCAATTTTGGAAGGTATCTAGTCGGGATTGATATGTCTTGCAGTGTTTGTGTCTCGCTCGATAGTCTGTAGGTCGCACATCTAAAAATTATTGACATGATCTACTTTAATAAATGTTATGATCACACAATATCAAAATAAAGTAAAATAAAACCATCTACAGTGTGTATATTTAACTGATAAAACATCGCCAACAGTTTCATATATAAACAAAAGAACACAGTTTTAAAAGATTTTATAAAATAAATATGCAGTCCTTAGATATTTATGTTTTGCTATACTTTGATTTTTAGTGAAATACCTGCGATTTTTAATTGGCAATAAATTGTTGTGAAGGATGACACATTTACACGACGAGTATCTGTAAATTTCAGTTAATCGCTTTAAGGTAATACCTTAAAACAATCTTAACAAACGTCGGATGAAAAGTTTCAACCAGGGCGTTCAAGCCTATCAATATATTGTGAATTAAATTCGATTGTCTTAAAACAACAACAACAAACAAGTTTATTTAAAAGGTGGATTCACATGGACAATTATTAACGTATATGGGGTTCAATTAAAGAAGCGAACATTCACCCATCCAAACAACAAATCATCGAACACATAAAGATATAACGGTTTTCCGAACACCGCCACATCTCTTCGTACTTAATCACGTTAACACGATCGAAAGTACATAAGTTATATAATGATGCTGAACCATTGGATGGATAACTTGCAATTCGAATTCGGACGGACTATGTACACTATCTATGAAGATCATCACCAACAAATGAGTTTGATGCATTCTGTTTCGACATTTGACAATTGGCTAGCAAGAAAACTACTATGAACCTTACGAAAGCCGCCATTTAAGACAATGATAATCTTTAATATATTATAAAATTGTTCAATTGTGCCGTTTGCAGCGTTACTATTTAAACTTGCCAACTGCTACTACTACAAATCAAGGAAACAGCGGAATATTCACAAAAAGAAAAGGAAAAACGAAAATGCTACACATGTTAAAGTTTCCTACACATGCCATGTTTAAGCAATGATTGTGCTATAATGTGTAGCTTTAATCTTTATATACGTTAAATGAATCTCATTTGAGTTTAAACAAGTACATACAAAACGAAGATATCACATTTCAATTGTTCGAAGAGTATTTATCATTCTTATGACCTGTGATATTTATGTGCGGTGAAGACAAACAGCTTACATAATTATCAAACATCTCAGAAAAATTGAGTATCATAAAAGTCTGTATACGGTCTAACCTGTAACTTCTTGTTTCAACGGCTCTATTCGCCTACGTCTGATTTCACCCGAGTCTTCATATATGCTTCTTTGCTGAAATTGAGTATTTCAAAAATATTCGCCACACTGGTACATGCCAGATTCTATAACGACACTCTACATGTTTTCTTTGGATAAAGAAGGTCATCTACCATTGGGTATTCTACAAAAGCATTATCAGAGAATTATCGATTGAAATCAATTGAAAGTAGGTCTTAACAAGCCGCTGCGACACACGTGCTTAACACACACAACCAAAACTGTCGTTTCTTAGAATGCAATGAAAGAAATAGCAGTTGAATGATATGGTTTATGATTGTATTTACCTTTAACGTAATCGTTAAGAAACCTTAACTTGCGTTTGTAAGAATTAACATTAATGTAGCATCAATATTCATGACGACATAAGCTTCTTACAGTTTTATCATTAAATCTGAGGTCACTCCTCATTTTTGAATGAAATTGACGCCCTTTAGTTTTGCTATGATACATACGTCAGCGGGACGAGCATTTTAATGTATTTCGAATATAGATGGGTAGACTAGGGATCACACGTAGAGTTCAGTTATAAGCAACAATTAAACAAGGAGGGCGTCAATAATTTCTATATCACGTGTCTGTATTTTATGGACCATAAACGAGACCTATAATATTCATTCTTATACACTTGTTTGAAATCTTAACAAAATGCATGATTTGCGAAATACACATCCGGTATTATTCTTTTCGCTATTGTCATTTTCAAGACGTCATCATTAAGCTCAAATTTCAATGCAAATCCAACTTCAATTTAAGCAACGATGTCTATGTAACAAACGATCGGTTACTGGGCTTTAAACAAACTCTTGTATTGTTATTCCCACTGCTATTCAAAATGGCGTCGGCTTTTCATCAGCAGTTAGCGACATTTAGCGAATAATCATTGTGAAGGTATAAATATTGTGTGAAAACTACAGTAACTAAAATAAACCGTATGAAGTACAAGTATGGTTAAACTGGGCTTCAACATGCAGAAATGATTTGTTTGCCAAAAGTTAGCGAGATCTTATATTGAGTTGTTAAGATTTATTTAAAAATAAAAAAAAAACAAGCCTAAGCCCTGGATATGTTGCAGAATAACGCAAACGTTAATTATTTTTGTATAAAATAAAACAAATCGATATTAAAAATGATTAACCAAGAGTGCGTCGATAGTTAATATACTCTGATAATAAACAGATGGGCAAACAGAAAATGACATTTTTTCACGACTTCCAAACCTCTCTTAAAATCGGACAGAAAGCAGACTGTTTGACATGTTCCAGGAGTGGATCATCCTTGTGCGAAAAGTCATATAAGCCAAGGCCGCAACAGAAGCACCGTACATGATCTTTATGTCCTGAAATTCCAAAAAATGACGACAAATAATATACACATTTATATATAACAGAATCAAGATAAATGTGAATAAAATATTCAATCTATAGGTACATTGCTACGAATATTTGAATTGTGATAAAAGAACTATGAAAAGGGCGTGCAATATGTAATGACATAACAACGTTATTTAATTTCCACAATTATTTCGCGACAAAAATGTGAATACGACAATTAATCATTATACAAAGTTGTATTTTCAAGTTTTGTTAGCATATAGAAAGTAAACACTAACATATTAGAAAAAGTCAAACTACAAAGACTGCGACAAATTGTCGTTTTTTTAATGTGACAAATGTACAGATATATTTCAGTATTGAACAAAAAATAGGATCAAGAAAAGCATGAACATAATATTAAAAAATATACAAGCATCACGAGTTACCAGTAAACAAGAATCCGGCTTCACATAATGATAGAGCGTCTGGTGATTCAAAAGACCAGCCTATGAACGAGCTCATTCTGTGCTCCGAATCCATGTAATCTTTGGTTGTGTTTACATTATACAAATGATGTAAGGACCCGTGTGCGTCCAACGAAGTTCGTTGTTCAGTTGTAGAAACGGTATCTTGTACAAAAGAAGGAGTTTTATATATATGTATTGGCTTGTATGAGGTATGACCTTGTAAAAAAGTATTGAATAAATTGTCAAAACCGGGAAATGTTGGGATAAGATCACTGTAGTTAATGGAATATATGTCTTCTGAACTGATCCGTTTCTCTAAATATTCGAAATCTGCTTCTGTACAACAAAATGTACACTGTCCCGAGGGATTGCCATATGCAAGACATACATCTGGAACTATTAGGGTCAACGGAAAGTTTAATTGTTTCCACCACGATGACAAAGGAAACATTAAATAAATCTTCAACTTGCACACGTAAATTAGTGGGAATATTTGTATGCCAGTTTTGTTACTTAAAGTGTGTATGTCATTCAGAATTAGAGACAGTTCCTTATGCCTAGATTTTTTGCTTTTCAATTTGCTTTGCAGATCTTGTTTCAGTTCTAGCTTGAAAAGTGGAAACCCAGGTTCCGCTACTGAAACAGAAAACATGAAATTACACAATGGAATAGAGATTGTTTACCATAAAACACAAGTACATCTTAATTCCTCAGAACACATCTGTTTTACCTTTTACGACAGAAAGCTTTGGTCTATCGTTTCCGAACGTTCGTCTCTCGGAGCAGCCAACACAACTAAAACATAATTGAACGGACATTTTATCGATACGGTTTGCATTAAATTCTAAATTCAAATTGTGCTTTAAATGTAGTATGGTGTTTGATTTTGAAAGCGCGCAGCGAATATTTAGACTGAACAGGACAAGTCGCGTTATGTTGCGTTGCTTACTAGGCATTTTATTTAAACGTAATTTGGTCTGCAGATTTCCACAGTATAAAAATGCCGGTCTACGTTCCGTCGATCTTATAAAATTTATAACCGTGCGTAACGTTATATGATTGCCGTGCATACACCCAATATCCAATGTGCACTTAGAACCTTTTTCTTACTTAACTTCGAATTAAGTAAGACACAAAAACGAAAAAAAAAAAATTAATATTTTGTTTTCTTAAAATTCCATAATCCGATTCACATAAAAAAAAGTGTACACGTTCAAGAAATGTTTTTATTTGGAAATGTCAACGCAATTGATTTGGAAAGGTGGACTAGAAAAAATGGCGAATAGTTTAACGTTAAGCACAGAATCGGATTAAAAATTCTCTGGATTATTACAATGTTTCAACATTTTTTATGCAAAATCAAGGGAGACAACACAGTGTGCAAAAATAAAGGGAGATAATAAACTAAAAACAGTATGTTAATGAAAAATATCAGAAATTATTTCCTCGGGAACTTTTCATAACTGATCACTTACCATTCAATAAAAAGGGAAATACGTATGTATATCATGATGAATGGAACTTAAGGTGTATCTCAAACCAAATAATACATGTCCTACTCTCATTGTTTATGGATATACCATTGGAAAATAAATGTCTACTTTTTATGTATTAACAATCTAAAAACAAACATATTATTTATTTATTATTAACTAGAATGAGATTGGGCTAAGTAAGTTACCCTGATGAGAGTCAATATAATAAATGCGTTATGGTTTTACCTTGTACGATTTCTAGAAGCAGATGATCCTTGAGGGTTTTCGTTGATTACTAAAATAACCAAACAACTATATTCATTTAAATAAAGCATGAGTAATATTCTTTGTATTTCTTAAACAAATTCTTTGATAAATTATCTGCTTGATTATTGAACGGGTGCTGATATTTTCTTGTCCATCGACGATAAAAGTCAACGAATGCCAGATATTGATGTGAAATAATGCATAGTTATTATATTCTCAAAATATACCACTGAGCACAAAAAATGTTAAATGATATTTACACGTCTACAAGTAAATCTGCCGTATTTCGAAATACTTTATATCATTCATCATTATATGGATTGTATTATTAAATGGAATTGTTTAAAACACATTAATAATGCGTTTATAATCATGTTCTGTTTGTCAATTACGTACAAGAAAGTAAGTTATTCATAAAATGTTAATAATATGGAAAACGTCAACATATCACGCAGACATCAAAACGATTATGGATTAATAAAACGGGGGGGGGGGGGCTATACTGCTCTCCAGCAGTGAATGGATACAATCAGGAATAGTAATTGTATATTGCTAAATACCTTGTATGTATTCCTGCAATGGTCCAGGATTTTTCTCCACGCCCGATATAAATAGCAGTATAAAAACGACAGACAGAGGTAAAACCTGTTTGGACGCATATCTGGTGTCCATCTGTGTGAATGATCTGTAAACAGAAATGTTGAAACAGTATGAGCGTAATATCACATTTTGCGTACACAAATGTGCTCAATTAGACTGGTTTAGACTTTTGAAGAATAAAACATAATAAGAAGTTATCCCACTGTGAAGTAAAACTACATATTGACTATCAAGTTGACCTTTCTTTAGACATATAAAAACAGGATCAAAAATATAAATTAACATTTACACCAATAACAAAATTAGGTATAACCACCGAATTCATTGTAAAGGTGCCGTGGCGGAGTTAATGAATATTGGTGTCATCATGTATAATACATTTAACCGAGACTTGTAATATTATTTTAAGTAAGACCCACATATATTTTGTACATAGCTTAATTAATATTTAAGACACGTCAGAACTCATCGTTGTCCTTTCGTATGTTTGTGTTGGTGCTTATTTAAGCAATATAGCGGTTCAACAGAAACTTTACGCTCTAGCTCGACAGCATTGACCTGGCACTCGTAAACTTCATTAGCAACAGTTTAAAGCATGGATGATTTCCCATTATTGCAGTCGGTTTTGTTCTTGCAGGTTTTAATAAAACCATAACATTATATACTAAGTAAGGTACGCTTCAATTTATTAAAATCACTTCCAGTACGGAAATTAATTTATTCTTCGTTATTGGGGAGCTATATCAACATGCAGGGAAATTGTTTAGCTATCCAATTCCTGTTATGAGTTTGAAAATCGAGTTTGTATCAAACTGTTATTTAAACTTACATAAGCGTATTAAAATGTTTCTGTATCGCTTCAATTATACAGAAATATCCACATCCAGTCGTGGTGACCGTGATGCCGTAGAATATCGAATAGAATGATCCAATTCTACAACGATATGTCTGACTATCCACACCCATAGTGCCCTGCCAAAAAATGATTATTAAATTATATACAAAATCAAAAAAAATGTTAATGATTCAACAAAAAACATTGAAATGTATGAAAAGATAGCTGCATTTCCGCACTCGGAGTTAATTTTTTTCTTAATAAGTGTATACGTATAACGCGAATTACTACAATATGGGGTGGCGGTCCGACATTTTCATTCTTAAAAAAAACAGAATAATCCGAGAATTATTTTAATAATTTCTTACTGAAACGTTTAAATTGTTAATCACTACTGCTTACAAAACGTTACGGTGAACTAAACAAGAACCCCTGTTAAAGATATAATAAAGAAACCCTATTTCATATACACGGAAAACGAAACTAAATTTGCATTCTCATTTTTTGTTTCACTTAAGTGAAGTTTGTTATAATAAAACACATATATACCCTTTTTTTTTAAGTTTGCAAACAATATGCTTCATATAAACTTGATAATCACATAAGTAAGACAATAAGCAAATTATTTACCTTAAATGGTTTAGAATTTCGGTACTGCGCACTTACAAACCTGTTTGTTTTAAAATAGCCTAGTGTTAACGTATGTATCCCGATCACGTGGTAAGCAAGCAACATAGCAACAACAAAAAAACACATAAACTAATAGAAATTGCGTCTGAAATATTTTCCAATGCCTTTGTATTCCATAAAATAAACGACAAACAAACAAAAGAAAAACCAAACTATAAGAGGGACATGTGCATCAATCTTAAGTTTGATATCTTAAACTGAAGTTTATGTAACTGAAGACGTTGGAGACGTAGTTATTGTGTGTATTATATGTTTTCGAAGACATTAGCTTACGTTTAAGATATATCTTTGAGCAATATTCTGTGTAGCCATTTCGGAGAGTATATAGCACGTTAATCAGTAGTTACGGATAGGTAATGTAGCTTTGATGATACAAGATACAAGAAAATTTATTTAACGTCGGACATGATAAACACAAACACAAGCTTATAGCTTTTTCCCGACAACAAAAGTACACGGTATACATAACAAAATCAAAGCAGCTGTAAGATGAAATGGATATCATAAAACAAAGACATGCATGGCAAGACATAGTAAAACAATGACGGATTTAAGACATTATATTATCACAATTAATGCAGATTAAACAGTTAATACAATGGGTTAAGATGACATATGATAAGATAAGGGGAAGTAACTAGTACTGAGTTAAAACATAAGATGTAAGAAGTATAATGTCCCTTGCATTAGAAGGATATTGCATGTATATTAAAGAGTTGTAGTTAAATTACAGTGTTGGTTTAAATTATAAGTAGAGGGTATAAAGATGTATACTGACTATGAAAAAATGAAGAACTGTGAAGAACTATGAACTATGAAGAACATGCTAAATAAAAACGAAAAGGTATGAATGTGTAGTAGGCCATTCATGGCTCTAAGACCTTCATATCATCAGTAGTGTTATGGTCCTGAACCCAGCTGGCTCTCCGGGTAGTGTAAGATAGTATCCCACTACCAGCAGAGAGCCATACCCCAGGGCGTCATACTCTTGTACCTCCTGCAGGTACTGTTGGGTTGGGGCCATAGCCTACACGGATGCAAGTAGACACAAACACATGGAAACATCATGCATACTGGTGGGCGGAAAAACGGGTACTAAATAATAGGTGGTATTAGCCGAAGCAAAAAGCAAGCAAAATAATAATACTATAGAACAATTACAAAGCAAATCAGGTATGAAACCCAATAAAAAGCAAAGCATAGTATATACATACAACTGGGAGTGCAAAATAATGCATAGCATGCGCTACAAAATTTGTGAAAAACGGCCATTCTCTTAGAAGGGAAAAAGGCCTGGTGTTTCTCGCATTACAAGTCACTTCATCGAAAGTCAGTCACAATACAAGATCAAGACTCAAATATACGAAATATATGTAAGAAACACTTATTTCGAACAAAAATACGTCAGACATGGCTACATTTGCAAATAACTTGAGTGACAAAACTAGAAAAGTGTCACAGACACTGATACCTAGTTAACTCATGTTTGGACACAGACCAATAACATATATTTTCTACCGTGGACAAACAGTCAAAGGGCTATAATTCAGCCATAATTGTTGGTTCGAAGTCCTTACTCAATGATAATTAAGTCATTAAACTGTAAAAGTTTGAGCGAGATCCACACATTACTAAAAGGGAAGTTAAAACAATTTTGGGACTATATTGGACAGTGCAAAAACATACAAAAAGGGCCATAACTCTGTCAAAAATCGTCACAGCAAAAAATCATTTCTTTACTATTATCTACACATTAGGCCACTAAACTGTGAACGTTTGATTAAGATCCAACCTGTAGTTAAAGGGGGGGGGAGGAAAACACATAGTATATGGACTGTAATAGTTAATACATTATTTGAAGAAAAAAAAACTAGCAATGTATGGAATTGAATTGACAAAAAATACAATTGTTACAAACATAAAAAGACTTAAAAAGACGTTTCGGAAAGTCTGTACTATGGAATAACTTCAGTGTTTTAGGAGTTCTTGATCTTGTTGTTAACCAGGTCATCAGGTGTGGGGTGTTGGGGCCATGACTCTATGAGGTCCTGAATACCTGACATGGTATTCGCACTATTGACAAATGATAACACAAAGGTAGTATCATTTAACTTCACAACAATTACAGAAAAAAATCATTGAAACCCAAAAGTAGCCATTATACGATGACTGTAATGATTTATGCTTCATTATATTTAATAATGTGGGTTATCAATACTGATTTAGAATGATTAAAATAATGTGTCTTCTCCCCGGACAATAATTATGCTTATGTGTACATACTATAGTAACTTCAATTAGCATTGCGTCCTTTCTTCATTTCCAATAGACTTATCTTGATCTATTTTCAACATAAAGTTCAGACAACAAAAGTCTATATTGTGAAGTACGCTTGACAGACAATTAGTGTAGGAGAATTTCTAGACTAAGCAATTGCTCGAGAAAATTTATCATTTTTTTAAAGATAATTTTAGGTGCGTAAGAGCTATACTTATCATATGGCATTACTCATTCAATCATAACAATACAATAACAAACTTCTTCATTTAAATTAAAATGTCAACAAAATATACGATCAACTAAGAAAGGTCACGGTCTCCATTTTTACTTTCGTTTTCAAAGTTGTAAATATGATGGTTTTTATCAATAATTTGACATATAACCATACAAAATACAGCTTATTAAGGGTATAATAATTACCTTGTTAAAAGACAAGTTAAATCCTTATAGTATTATTAGCATCAATCTTAAATCGGGATCAAAATGTGTTTATCAACTGTGTGTGGCTAAATGGTGCAATGGCAAACTTTGGTAAAAGGGGAGTAATCAGACAACTCATTGAAATTAACAGGTAAAACACGAACAATTTGGGGAAAGTAAATACTTTCAAGGACCAATGTGTACCTATGTGTATATTACCTTAATAAGAAAAACGGTAAAATCATAGAAAACAATAGGCAATATAAACAAAATTAAGCGCATGTTAATGGGCCACCATAACTCGATACACGATGTCACTGGACGACCAGATGCACATCGATGTCACCATGACCTTATTGGCGTGTCATTCTTAAAAAGAGTATACATATATTCAACCGTTTAAACGTATTTGCATTCTATTTTCGCTATTGTTCATTCTCTTTCAAGTAATGATGTATTGTCCTGTTCATTTATAGATGATACAGTTTAGGTTATACTATTTTGTATCACGTTTTGTGTTTAACTAACCATTCAAATAGTGTTTAACTTCAATTATCTTTATATAAATAGTATTCGTTTACGTGAAACTTTGAAATGCATTTTTGCCACATTTCTGTGTTTCGTGGAAATCCATTTGTGTCACCTTTGAAGTATGTCATCTAGGTAAAACGCGTGTCAAATGAAGTTTATACCAATTTATCAGAACATAATCATATCTAATTTTGGAACGACCTGTCCACCAGCTTCATCGAATAAATATGAGTTGGCAGTGTTGATATAATTTTCATAACGATTTAATAAAAATAAATATCATTAATACTAGATAAACGTGGTAATAGGGAATATTCAACGTTCTTGTAAGTATAGTATATTTAAAGGAAACACCGTTGATATGCCTTTTTATAGCCGATTCAGCTTTACTTATATTTAAATTCATGCTCATGTTTATTTATTTACAGTTAATCCAATTCATACATTCATTTATGTATTACACGCACATTCGGAATAATCAAAGTACGGGCTGCTCATTAAATCTTGAATGCATCAATCACAAGAAACTTCTCTTGGAATTCAATATATCAATCAATAATCAACAACACTAGTTCCTAGACATATCACACAATATACAACCTATTTTTTCACCGTTGTTTGACATTTACTATTCGAACAAGGGATTTGGTTTAAAATTAAATGTTTAATTGATGTTCGTTAATATGTGTTTCCTTACACAGACTGTGAAGTGCATTCAAGCGATAATGTAATGCCTTACACATTTCACACATGTAGGTTACAGTATTTATTTGGTTTGTTTTGGTAATTTGACGCACATATCGAACACACCAGCTTTAAATTTTAAAGGCATATATAAGCTTTAAGTGGCTCAATCTCGTCTTCTTCGGACCGAAATCATCTGCGTTTGAAAATATGGAGTAAAATGGCAAATTGACATATAAACCAGCCAAATTTTATATGTTGGTGTAATATGCATAAGAAGATAATACTATGCAAGAAAAACATATTTTAGTCAGAATACATTTCTCGAAAAATGTGTTTGCATTACTAAGTACGGCACTGGGAATTCCAAAAGAGATCTAGAATTGTAAGAATCAATTTCGATCAAATAAAATATACGTTTTTGCTTAAATTGAAAATTCCAAAAACGGACTATATAAACAGCACATTTCGAAAAAGGTGGGTTGCGATTTTTGTCTATATTGCTTATGCTTATGATTAGGAGTAATAATAATAATAATAATAATAATAATAATAATAATAATATAATGATACAAGGTAATACACAATAATGCACAATAATGAGTCCTGTCCTGGTGCG
>VMBQ01004501.1:46508-66640 GCA_007657795.1 Dreissena rostriformis
TTTTTCTATTTTTAGATTATCATATCAAGATGTACTTCCCTTGTTTATATCCTTGTTTATTTTTTTTTCTATGATCACGAGCAAAATAAAATCGATTATCCACCGAATCCAACATATTTTCTTTTAATTTTATGCTTTTTTTACCGTTTATTTACATTGTTAAAGAGTTTAACTGAAGAATTTCCCTGGAATAATGACTTCATTTCGTCAACAAATGACGTCAAAAATGACGTCATTTCAATGTATTGAGGCACGCCACGGGAGAGAGGGTCACTTTTCAGCGAAAGGGAAATTATAATTAATTATTTTCTTGAAAAAGGGGCATAAAAGAAACAGAAAATTTGTTCATGTCAGTGTAAGATCGTTTGTTATTTCACGAGTGATCATAGAAAATATATTTTCACGAGTGGCGAAGCCACAAGTGAAAATGTTATTTTTCTATGATCACGAGTGAAATAACAAACGATCTTACACTGACATGAACACATTTTCTGTTTCTTGTATGCCCCTTTTTTCAAGAAAATAATTTATAATAATTTCCCTTTCGCTGAAAAGTGACCCTCTTTCCCGTGGCGTGCCTCAATACATTTAAATGACGTCATTTTGTTGATGAAATGACGTCATTATTCTAGGGAAATTCTTCAGTTAAACTCTTTTACAATGTAAATAAACGGTAAACAAAAGCATAAAATTAAATGAAAATTTGTTGGATTCGGTGGAATATCGATTTTTATTTCACTCGTGATCATAGAAAAAATATAAACAAGGATATAAACAAGGGGTGTACAGCTTAATATGATAATCTAAAAATAGAAAAAGGAATTCCGAAAATTTGTTCTTTTCACCGGTGAAAAGAATAATTTTGTTCTTTTCACTGCTGTTATTTCACTGCAGAAATGTCATATTTTATCATAAGGTATAAAAGAAACTCTTTTAATACGTATTTATTAAATGGTCGTTTAACACATATGTCTAGTTTATCATAAACGCAAAGCTTAATATATATTGTTAAAATAATAATAATTTGTCCCGGTGTCGCATTACATAGACATTGAAGTCCATTAAATCATTGATGTATTACATTACATATACACGCCAGGTACTTTTCAAAAGTTGCAAAACGCATTGATGCATTTTAATGTACGGATCATATTATTCAAATATAGAACTACTTGTTAGAATCAATATCGATCAATCTCAATAAACGTTTTTTCTCAAATTGAATAGTTCCACATCGGCATATAAACTGCACATTTCAAATACGCTGGGTTGAGATTTTAAAGCTACATCGCTTTTAGTTTTAGTAGCATTATTTTTACCTGCCCCAGATATTCTGGAAACATAATACGAATTCCGGTATTACAATTCGTCTGTTGTTTCGCGTATGAAATGTATAGAAAAAGTACATTATGCATGTATACAATACGTATAACAAAGTGCAGAGAACGAGTTTGTTTAAATATATATATATATATATATATATTCAATCTTCAAATCCANTAAATATATATATATATTTTTTTACAAAATGCTTACTACATGTGAGCATGTGTTCTATTCCTTAATATGCATCTGCTTTTATCAAATAATCTTGAATCATTTTCTTACGGTCGTTTTCAAATGGAAAAACAACAGTAAGTACGTTTCATGGCGCTTATTTGTTTTAAAAATATCAATAAACAGTTTGTATACACAAAGTCGAAATATATACGGAAAGTACGCATAGTAACACAAGTCATCCGTATTTGTAAATCTAACGTGATTACGTGAAGAGTATTGATTGCAAACAATGCAATATTTGTTTTTATGCAGATGCAAGGTCATTTTCCACACACCATGGTTTTTATCACCCCGTAGAAAGGTATATAGTAATCGCCTCTTCTTCTTGATCGCCGCTACACTTGGAATCCTTGAGGCAAGGATGAAACGGCTGCTTCTGCCGGTGCACATGATACGGCATAGTAATCGCAACGTTCGTAGTTCATTCCATCTATCCAAACTTACATCCGTCGGTCTTCTTGTGCGGAGCAAAACTCCGGTATGGCATGAAGTCAAATGAGTCTTCATATAATGATAGACGGCTTCAGGATTAAGTGCAGAATACAGGAACCATAACCGAGTGTTTTATCCAGGCCGTTTTAGCGTGGCGCAGCGCCACGCCCCTTTTTTTTGTAGCGCCTCGCTGCCCCTTTCAAAGCCAATCAGCGCCACGCTGCCCTTTTCAAAGGCCGCCGCCCTGCCCTTTCATGAGCACCCGCTGTTTTCCGCCGTGCGCGACCTTATTGATTACATCTTAATTGCCTCTTAACCAAGCTTAAACTCTTTCTTCCGGATTTACAGAGTTATTGCCCTTAAGTCAACTTTTCTTGTGCAGATCATTACTCCCTTGGTATAGAAGATATTTAAAAACAACTTTGTACATTGATGAAGGACATTTAAACAACTTTGTACATTGATGAAGGACAAAATAAAACGTGTCTGCTGTTCCATACTGGGAAAGTCAAATTCATACTTTTGGTGCAAAGAAATACTTTGGTGGGCATTCGGCTTACAGTCACAGCGCTGTTTGAGTAATTACGACTAAACTTATAATACGATAATGTTACACATAGTTTTCTCGAATAGATATCTAATAATATTCTTATTATGAAAACCTCAAACTTAATGGGTTCATTTTACAATATGCCAATCATATGAATGTACATTGCTTCAATATTTTAAAGCAGCTTAGGTTTTTCACAAAAGCTCTCATTCTATAGAGAGAGAGAGAGAGGTATCATAATTATAGAAAAAAGTTTATGTCATATATGTGCGAATCCTTTCTTTAATTGTTCTGTTACAGTCTGGACATTTATCGCTGTGTTTTGTGCAGTCCAAACAGTATTTGTGATGTGTGCAAGGTAGAAACAATGCGTTCACTGGGTTGTTGTTGCATAAATGACACAGCAGCAAGCTCTTCAATCGTTGGTTTTCTTCCAGTAATCTTTCTGCAAATTACAAAGTAATATAACAATCAAGATTTTTAAACCCTTTACAAAATATTGAATCATCAAGCAAAACAACTAGATGATCAATCAAAAGTGTCATAGTTTTGTTTCATGAATTGTGGTTTTTAAAGCGCTTACAATAAAACTGGCTTTGTGATTAGAATGTGGACAGACTGGGATGTGTTGTCGTATGACGAAAACAATTGAAACCCTGGACATTGATGACATTCAGACACTGGAACTTATATCTTAATATATAGACTTTGTTTACTAAACTGTCATTGTTTAACTAATTCAATGAATACACGAACACGTTCAGAACTTCTAATGTCCATCACAGACCTGTCGGAAATGTACCTCCCGGATCTGGTGGTACTTGTGTTTGCTTTAAGTGTTCTTCTAGCTGTCGTCTCTCATTCATTACCTCCAGTCGAGTTATTATATCATCAATATCTGGGTGAGTGGTGCCTGAAAGAGTGCAACATATACGCGTGTTGTTTAATTGTCGTAACTTAATATGCCCAACTATTTCAAGACAAGAACTAAATTCGTTAATATAAGTACCCATACAGCATTTAAACAACATGTACCTTGTTGGACAAGTTCGAAAATTGCGCTTTTTACATCTGCAATAGAAAACCCCATGTCCTCAACTAGAATTTCTGTATTTTGTTCCGCTAGTTTTTGAATCTTTGCGTCGTCAATTGTTAGAGCAGCCATAGCACCACTCGCTTCGTCTTGAGGATTTGATCCATTTTCCTGCAATTAAGAGTCAATTTTATTAGCGCATTTAACAATTAGAATTGTCGTATTGCTCATTGTGCTTTATAACTTAAAATAAATGCAACAAAACGTGTTAACGTTTCAATATCCCAAATGATAACCATAACATGATTTTTATAATCCTGACCAGAGCCTTTAATTCGTGTCACAACACAAATCAACGCCGGCCAAACACATGATAGATTAACACAATCTTTTAATTTTCTAGCATATGTAATTAATATAATTATATTAAGAGAATCACACATCCAAGGCCTGATCGGCAGAAAGTTGAACGAGGTTGATAAATTCGTCGCCCTTGATTTCTTTTGCATAAGGACAAGCCGGAAACCATCGACAGTGTTCTATCCAAGGATCATCTTCTGGTTCCCATTTTCTCAAGCCGCCGTCACACGCGAAGCAGCGGCAATGATCGTCAACACCTTGCAATGAGTAAAATATTGTTAATATGACGTGAGTCTAAATAAGCAAATGCCACACTTACAATTCTTTAACGAAGAATGAAATTTGCTTTAGTTCACATACAATTATTTTTAATTATTACACAAACCACAATAGCGTAACACACAACAAACTTTTTTTCTTCGTTACATATCATGAAATAAACATAAAGAGAGTAAACAAATGCCAAAGGCACAATATCTGGTGACATAACAGATTGTCTTGGCTGTTGTTTTCCATTTTATTTTGATTGACCAAGTTTCCCGATGGCAATTGCATCATACAAAGTATGTTTGTCACTTTTTGACTAAAGATAAATGATGTTGGTGTGCGCCGATTACTTTCAAATTAATTATTTTACTTGTATTATTATTATTATTATTATTATTATTATTATTATTATTATTATTATTATTATTAGTTGAACAAGTGAAGATAATCTTAAGTTGTCTAATAATTTAACACTTCAACTTGTATGGTTTGACTGTAAATGAATATTGTGTTGCAAATAATGTCTGAAGTACTCTGGTACATCATCAGTATTGTTCTCGACTAGGCAAGGCTATAACTACCTGTGTAGTACATCCCTGCCTCGGCCAGTTGTTCCGGTCTCTGGGATAAATGTGGCGGCCAATGTGTAAAAGTATCCATGCGAGATTCCAGCGTTCGGAACCTCTCGTGCTTTGCTCTGTAGTTTGCTGTTGCTCGACCTAGAACATGTATATTTTGATATATCAACCACAACGGTGTTTTATGTACAATGTTGTATGTGTTCTAACCAGTGGTATTTAAAGAATTAATAAATGATAACAAACATTAATTATGGGAATTTATCAATCATGCAGTTGGTACTATACAGCATTGTTCGTTTAAATTGTAATGTTTTATATACGCTTTGTTCAGATTATTAACACTGTTTGTATGGAATAATTTAAGATCTTAAAACAATATATTATATGTATTATTGAAATGTTGGATAACATTGTATCCACATATGAATTGGCATGAGAACACATCCTTTTAAACAATTAATTAATTCGAAGACATCTTTTTGTCAACGAAGAGATGTGATTTTGAGTGTTAATATGTTTTATCTTATCAGATAATTGATGATGATTTCAATGTGCGTTAGGTACGTTGATCAACCTAACAGTATTGTTTTTTTTTCTTCAGAAGCTCTGCCTTTTGTTCGTATTGTAAACTACAGTCCGTTCACGACATATGTATGTTATATTTCTATTATGTAACTAATTATGCTAAACTGAAACGCGTAATACCTTGTTGCCGTTGAAACATGTCGCGTTGCCTTCTCCTGATCTCTTCAGGATCCTGAGTTACGAATCTTTGCTATAATGGATGTACAGTACATTATATTAATATAGTGTTTTGTGGAACATTCTCTGGCATATATGTATGTCAGGTAAACAATGTAAGATTTGTGTCCCCAATTTACCAATAAAACGCAAACAAAATACTGTATTTGTATGCTTGATCCGAAATAAGTACCCTTTGGCACCAGTACGCTTAAGCAAAAGTGCCCTTCATCATAATCGTCAAGCTGCTCAGTGTAAAACTCAAAATTGTATTTTTTGTACATTCGATGCGTTTACGCGCGAAAATATCACATGAAATATTATTTTATTAAAACGGCCAATCCACGCTAATATCAGCATGGAAAAAGTCTACATATAGATCGGACTTAACGTGAATTTATAAACTTTAACTTAACGACTAAATGTTTAATGTAGTGTACCATCTAAATGTTATCCTAGAAATATTTTCCATTTTATAGTTTGTATGTGACAGTAGCAGTATGACACACGTGAAATACTCTTGAAAGTTTAAACGAAAAATATATTTAAGACCAACACTAAAATAAATTGCTGAGTGAAAAAAACATAACCAACTAATTTTTATTTTTACACTACATACATTGCTAAATGTTTTGGTAGTGCTTATTTTAATATTAAACTTATATACTATTATATTATATTAGTAATATTAAAATAAAAGCAGAGATGATAAGCCTACGGAAAGTGTTACCTTATATATTTCTAAGGCTTCCCGACTTCCAAAGTGGTCCAGCATGAACGGACAGTTTGCCGAGTGTTTCACGTGTTCCAGCAGTGGATTGTCCGTATCAGAGAAGTCTTTCAGGCCAATGCCGCAGCAGAAACACCGTACGAGGTCATAGCTGTGACCTGGAATAAACAGAATGCATAATGCAATAAACATATTTTAAACGAGTGTCCATAAATCAACAGTACTAATGTTAATTCGGAAAATTTCCTATCTTTCTGTCTGCCTGTCTGTCCTTCCGTCCGTCCGTCCGTCCGACCAACCGACCGACCGTCCGTCCATCCACCATCCCAATAAACAAACCCATCCGTCCATCCATCCATCCATCGCTATATATCTTTTAAATATGTATATTTTACTTATGATTTGTGCACAATGTTGTCACTGCGTTTTATTATGCTTCAACATGATTTTGTTTATTTATATTTTTCATTAACTATTTTACCGGTGTAAAAGAATCCAGCTTCACATAGTGCCCCTGGGTTCGGTTCTGCCAGTGGCCATCCGCGGTATGATTCCAATCTGTATTTAATATCCACGAAATCTGGATATTTGGCTGTCTAATAAATGAAATCAAATGTGCTATTAATAAATAATTTGCAATTGTACAACGTAATCTTTGAATGAAAAATGCTAGTATACACATTTTCGGAGGAAGTTCGCGAAAATCAAGTTCTGTTAAATATACACGGACTTTAAAATATTAAGAATACGACCATGTCTCATACAACGACATGGCATATCCATACCTTCCAATTATGAGTATTATTTTGCTCGTGTTCTTTGTCTGACTGCATTTGTGCACTACGAGTATTGTCTTGCTGTATAGGCTTTTCATTCTCTCTGTCATCAGTTACTTGGACGGGAAGTTTTTCTGTATTTTCGTCGTAAGGAGGTTGATTAAACTTTGCAGAACCGGGAAAAACGAATTCATTCCGTTGACTTTCATCAAAACCACACGTTACATGAGCCTGTGCTATATCATCAAACTTGATTAAAGGGATTTTACAAGTTCGAATGCGTTTCTCCAACGAACTGAAGTCTGCATCTGTACAGTAGAAACATTGACGATATTCATTTTTGTATGCTAGAAACGTATCTTCCAGATGTTTGTCCTCTGTGAAATGTAGGTTTTCCCAAAACGAAGGCGGTGACAACACAGCATACGTGTTTCTTTTGCTGGCGTACAACAGTGGGGGAGCGTCTAAGCCACATTTGGCACCAAAAGCATATAAACCATCTAAAATCTTTGATGTATCCATACTGGTCAGTTTAGTATTTTTGTTGCGAAATCCTTTACTTAATTGAATTTTGAAAACAGGAATGTCGTTAAAGTAATCTCTTGAAACGACTGAAACAGAAAGTAATACAGGTTAATAAGAATTAATACGTAATAAAAATTCGAAAATGTTAAAATATACCATATAGCTATTTGATACAATTTTTTAAGAAAACTGTTCTATAAAATAATTGCTTAAAACATTTCCATTCATACCTGTAAGGGAACTTTTCGAAGGTGTTGTTTTTCCTATATACAGATAATTTCTGTAAAGAAAAAGAAAGTCCCGTGAATATTATATTCTCGCATGTTGTAATACAAGGTTCAAATCGTACGTACTAGTTTTTATCACACCCATTGTTCTTATGGAATTATGAAAATAATATGTTTGCAACTGTTAAGCAGAAAACGAAAATTTAATCATTTATACTTTTGAGTATCAATGGTCAGTGAAATTAATTGATATGAAACCGATAATTTTACTTAACATTATAATTTTTTAACAGCTTCATCTTCTTGAGAATTTTCTCACATTTTTCTATAATCTACATCCTATAATTAAATCAAACGAAATCCGTTCACATTTCTCACTAATAAATATTTACCGCTTTTCAGCAATTTATGACTATATTAGTATCGATACAATATTGTTGGGATCAATTATGAGCATAATTTAACGAAAGTTATATAACTGCAAAAAGAAATCGTAGAATTACTATATTTACTTCTACTAATTATGTATATAATTTGTCTTACTTTAAACGGAGATGGATTTTCAAGGTGTCATCAGGGTTTCTGCTTCGAGTTTCGATGTTGATTCCTATCGCCGATTCCATCATATATGTTCCACTTTCTACTTGTCTGTAACGATGAAGTAAACCTTACTGCCATATTATGATACCTTCACAAATATATTGCACACAAAACCTTGCACAACACCTTGAAATAGTACAGAAGCCCATCAGTGACATTATGTCTGTTAAAGGTCTGTCTGATTATGCGAAAATAACCTAAAATGGATTAAACTTTAACAATACTATGAATAATAATACAAGTTTTATTAGGCTCCACCAGCAGTTATACTCTGTTAAATCGAAAAAATTGATTGAATTACGTCCAACTTAATGCGTAATTGTACGGACTGTCAACATAGTTATAAGTACAACTAATTATGTTTATGTCTTACAGTTATGCACATAGTACATACAACAGTTCATAAAATAGTACATACAATAGTACATAAAATAGTACATACAATAGTACATACAATATTGTATGAACATAGTACATAAAATAGTACAGTATTTAAGGTATATACATCGTACTACGAAGGTAATATCACTTATGAAATGAGAGGCACAAAACATAGCATCAATATACACACTGATTATGTTTAAATAACACGAAGATCCGGCTAAAATCGACCAGAGTAATGACGTTAAAGGCATTGAAAAGACACTAAAACAAACAATACGTAAGCAACAAAGATTTCGTCAGTTTTCTGACAATGAATTGAACGTTATGTGAACTAAATGTCCTATATTTGGCACAGGACTGGCTTAAGTGGGATCCCAATATTGCTTCAACGTTTCTAATTTTAGCACGGTCTGTCCCCCGCCTTTATCGGATAGATATTTATTGATTAAGTATGTATTCTCTTCATTGCGATTTTTTATTGAGAATAACTATCATTATTCTTTTATAAATATGTGTGTTTAAATATGGAATTTGTATTGTTGTTACAAGTAAATTTTATTTAGGAGCATTAACGTTAATATGCCCCTGATTTAATCGATTAAGCTTGTATTATATTTGAATTCATGCTCATGACTATTTATCAATATAAACAAAACAAAAATTAGTAACACGCACATGTGATAATTTATGCAATATCAGCTGCGTTTCATTCGTAATAATCCATTGACGGTGTTCTAATGAATCATTGAATACATTAATCGCATTTAACTTCTCTTGAAATAGACTGATCCCGGAAAAGCACGAGTTTAGAAAACCCCACTAATCACCCCCGGTAAACAAACAACGCTGGTCCATTATATCAACCAATGATAGCTTACTTTAGATCATAACGGCTGATACGGTGTGGGATTTTGAAAGGATTATAAATGGGTCAGCTTTATTTGTACCAGCAGATTAGTGGGTTTTCCCAAAAAGTAGTCTTTTTCCGATATACATATATTGTACTTGAAAAATCCATTATATTGACATAGACATATCATTAAAGTTTAATCTATTTTTTATCGTCGTAGTTTGGAAGCTTTTTATTGAACAAACAAATTTGGTTATCATCTGAATTTTTAATTGACGTTCTTTCATCAGATAGACTATGAAGTACATTAAAGCGATGATTTATTGACTTACAAAATATACCCTTATGTACGGTACTGATAGTTCAAATACAGATCTGAACGAATTTCCATCAAGTCAAATAAACGTGTTTTTGCTTTTATTATACAGTTTCAACTCTGCCTATAAGCCGCATATACAAAAAAGGTTTCGATTTTGTGTTTGCTACATCGCGTTATTTCACTGTTCCAGATATTCTGGAAACATATAATGCGAGTTCCTGCATTTGAAAAACCACTCCTGTGTTGCGCATGAAATTTTATTGCGCACGTGTTATACTTTTAACAGGCAATTATACTGGGTGTAATTTTGAATATACTATTCATAAACTACAAAATGCTTACGATCAGTGGCACATGTGATCTATTCCATAATATGCAGATGCGGTCATTATATGGTGAAGTGTGTTCTACCGGCTGTTTTCAACTTAACACAATACTGATAACATAATGTATCATGAATGTGTTACTAAAAATAGGGATGAGAAAATTGGACACTCTTGATGCTCTCATCCCTATTTTTAGTAACAATTCATGTATGATGTATTGCGATTTCGGACGGTGTGCTAAGAGTGTGGAATTATTGCTAATACTGATGACTTGTTGAATCTCATCAACGATATCATAATTAGTAATCGTAATTATTATTATAATAATACTACTACTACTAATAATAATAATAAAATCTGAAAAGTTAGGCCTACACAACATCAGATTAATTTATGATTGTACTATTTTAATATATGGATCTTTTAATTTAACATTATATTACATTTAAATATATTAATATTATTATTAAATGATGATGATTATAATAATAACATGTTTATTATGGTTTATTAAACAACACATCCAGAAGGCCAAAAGCCCAAGTGCGTTTGATATTAAAAACAAGCTTTTCATAAACCTTAAACAGACCACCTACGAAATCCAAAATGTAGATGGTCCAAAGGTCATGTAATATGCTCTATGAAAATATAGCTGTTACAAGTACAGTATTTAATATGACATAATAGTTGTAAATCAATGCATACCAATTCTGAAAATGCATCCATATTGTCGTAGAACACATCTAGGAACAGACACGATACTATAATATAACCTTCATTAAAAAGATAATAATAGCAATTGATTAAATACATACAAATACAGTTTTGACCCTCCATTTAAGGCGACCGTTTAACACAAAGAGAGAAAAAACACGGTACATATGCAGTACTATCCCAACAATTAATATGCAGTACATAATAAATGCAATTAAAGTTACAACAAGATTATGCGGTACAAAACATGTCAGAATACATCAAATCGATGACACATATGCATTATGCGTTCGAACCTGAAAATAGTGATACATATAACAGCTCTTATTTTTTTATTAATAGTTCATTATTTGATGTTATTAGCTCGATACATTTGTACATGTTTGGTCTTTGTCTGTAATACAATGGGATATATTTTGATCTCAGATCAGTATATATTGTACATTCAAGAATAAAATGAAACTCATCTTCGAGTTTATTACAAACAGGACACTTTCTTTGATTTAATGGAATTGGTGTAGGTCTAGCCCATCTGCCTGTCTCGATGTTAATCTATGTGATGACATACGTAATTGTGTTCATTATGTGGCCTCCACAATTGCAAATTATGTTTGTTTCTTTGTCGACCTAGCTAAGTGGATGTTATCACAAACCTTATCTACCTGTTTCCGGGACACTTCAATTCAAGTTAAATAACATAACTGGGTTTCATTGATGCTTATTGAACTGCTATCTGTGCATATGTAACACTTAACAGGTATAATAAACAATTCCGTTATTTTCTGAACTCTGTTATCACCCTTGAGACTTCAAACATTACAATTGCCGATTATTCGTACCGATCGTGAGATAGGAAACTCCACCGTTATGACTGTTTCCCACGATTTGGGAACGATTTAATTTGTGGTCTTTATTATACATGTATTGTGTGGTGATCCTATATAATGTTATCACAACTTGAAGTTTATATTGCCAAAAGTGTTCAACATGAAGTTTGTGTACATTTTCAGAACATTTTTACATCCAATGAATACAGTTGAATATATGTGTTTCGGGCATGTTAAACGAGAAATATCTTTAGAATCAGTATTCGGCCTATATCCTGACTTTAAAATAAAGAAATAAAAATTTACGTTTGTAATTAATTAAATTTTTGTTATTGTTGTTTTCACTAGTAAGTCGCATAACCACCGCATGAAATGCTTGTTATGAAGTGAGCGTATATTCAGACCACACAATAGAGTTCGTATATAAGAATTATACTACGTGAGCTCACATCATATGTGTCCTCACATGGCTTATTATGAATTTATTTTTTTTACCATCGAAAGTTACGTTATGTTAACATGTGAGTAAGACGCAGTTTTCTTTTCAAATATTCAAGTCACACTATTAGTGCCGCGTCATGCGAAAATGTGTCTTATTGCGTATGCGGCCAGCGTAGCTCATGCCCAGCCTGCGCCAATACCACGCCGGAGTAAGTCTGACCGCATATAGCATAAGACACATTTTCGCATGACGCGGTCTTTGAAAATCTCATTGTGTCTTGTAAATGGAACATCTAACCACGATACTTTCCGATAGAAAATTGAAGTCAGACTGTGTTATTAATAGCGCACTGGCACATGTCGGAAGCCTATTCTGGCTGACAGGACAGGCTGACCGCCAACGTCACACACTGATAAATAAACGGTTTCCCTCTTATCATGACATTATTCTATTTTGGTACTTTTTTCTCACAATTCATTTTATTTTTCAAAATTTCGTGCTATTTATATCGTGAGAGCAATACTGAGATATCAACATAAGGTGTTTATCGATATTCCATGCTCATGATGCTGTCTTCCCCTGGCGATTTACTGACCGGGAACTGACCCTGAAATTTCACGAGATGGAACATAATGCGTTACTGTAACAGGGTCAAAGTTTGTGTGTAAACATGACTTATATAGAGTTATATAAATGAAGCCTTCCAAAAAAATACAAGAAATGTCTTGGTCTTTGTTGACTTAGTGGATGTTATCAGAAAATCCATCTCTCTGTTTCCTGGACACTGCAATTAACGTTATATAACAAAACAGGGTTTCATGGATGCTTTTTGAACTGTTAACTGTGTATATGTTAGACTTAACAGGTAAATAAACCATTCCATTATTGAATGAATTCTAATATCACTATAGAGACTGTAAACATTACACATGATTTATATGCACTTATATAATAAATAGCTTTAAACAATCTTCCCTGGACCCGCAACGTTTGGGGTTTAATAAATGGTATGTAACATTTTATAAGGGACCGGTACTATGTTTGTTAAAAACAATTCCATGTGTCAAAACTGGTCATCAAAAGTGACCACGCCTTAGTAAAGTTTGATCTAGGGTCAAAGTGTCCTCTCTTGGTATGTTAAGCACCGGGTATAAAATAGGATTCTTATATTAATCCAATAATTCGTAGTTAGTTAGTAGACCTCACTTTCAATAACAGTGAAGCTTTGATAACAAGTTAATGGTAGAAACTAAACATGACCTAAATGCATTCTTGTTTATATGAGGCTTTTTTACAATTAATAATTATTGTATCAAATAAATTAAATGTAATGCTAACATTGTGAAAACCATAAACTATGAATACAATTTATGACTAAATGAATAAAACTATGTTCTTTGTGATTTCAAATTACGGATGTCCATTTTGTTCTTAAGAAACAATTTCTTACTTAATGAATTAAACTATGTTCTTCGTGATTTCAAATTGCGGATTTCCTTTTTGTTCTTAAGCAATAGTACGCAGTCGATACGCACATATATTGTTATACCGAATATTAATATTTAGCCAAAATATAGGAGTCAGCAAAACACGAAACATAACCCCAAATAAACCCGCCATGACTATGGAGTAAATCTTGCTATATCAGTTTACTTATGTTATTACATGTTTTTAACATTTTTTTTTAAATTTGGCAATCATTTTTGCTCTATGGCGAGTGTTTACCATTACAAAATCCATTGGGTAAGGTCGCAATAGCAGGAAGATTCCGTCTGATCTTTCATGTATATTATAGTTCATCTGCATACTTCTTTTTGAGGATTCAGCACAATTGCATACCATGTTAAAACCTCATTCAGCACCCGATTTGTAAGACAGTTTGTCCTGCGGTTAACCACAAACCGGCGGTTGAAATTAGTTTATTGTAGATAACGTGTCGGCAAGCTAATGTTTAACATTTGGTTAGATATACCGACCGTTTAAAACCCGGTTTAAACATACCCGTCTACTCGAGCTGAGTAAGTACAAGCAACCGCGAGGTAACAAAGACAAATGGCCAACATTATATACTCTAACCATCGACGACCTAGACAATTTCTACAAGTAAACAGACACAAATGGACATATTTCGACAACGAAGAACTACAGAGACGGTTCAGATTTTGTGACGGCAAGAATCGAACAACTAGACGATATGATAGGATTAAACGCCCTACCAGACGCAACAAACCCTTGATACCGCGGCAACATATAATGATTGCGCTTGAAAGGAGATACTTTTGGGGTAGATGTTGCCACGGTGTCAAGAGTTGTGACGGCAGTGACTGACGCTTTTCGACCTTAAAGACAGGGTAATTTAAATACGCTTTTCGACCTCGGGTTACGAACTTAGGGACGCACTTAATATTTTTATGCTTTTCGGGGTACGGCGTGCGTGATAGGATGCACTCATGTAAAAATGCTTTCTCCTTGTGGAGAACAGGAACCGACTTATGTGAAACGAAGGCGCAAGCACACAATACATGTTCTAGCCACTTTCGACCACAACGTTATTGTGACAAGTTCATTACTTAATGTCATCCATTCACTTGTCAAAAGAACAAATCGAATAAACAACTGCATCGGTAGAATGAAAATCTTATCGAAAGTTATACATATTAATTTATAATTGTAAATACAAAAGTACAAGTAACAGAAAAAAACATTCGAAATATTATCTTACCTTTAATAATGTTATAAAATCCAATTATAATCCACGCAGCAAAATAACAAACGATTAATCATTCATGGCCTTTAATAATTATGTTACAATGATTAAATACCTACCCTTATGCCAAGCTATCACTGCTACAATACATAGTCAAATGTGTTAAGATCTATGGACATAATAAACTTTCCACTTCGGCACACGCGCTACGCCATGTACTCTACATTCTTGCTGTTAAAAATAACCGGAGCAGTTTATAAAATACTAGCTATTGCTAAATTTGTTGATTTTGCAGATTTCAGCATAACAAACAAATGTTTAAACTTGGAAAATGTGTTAATGCCTTTTTCATGCTATAATTGTAAAAGAAACCTGAAAATAAATGTATATCAACACAGAATGGCATACATTCCATTACACAACGGATAGATGAGCGGACAATACCCGTGTACACAATGGAACACTCCAATATCCAGTGAGGTGCTGTATTTACCAGATACAAATCTCTAACGTGAATTAAATCGGATAGCAACTATTGCATATCTTTTCCGAATTGTATGATATGTATATGTACATTTTAAAATGATTAAAGCATATATTGACATTCAACTAACTGTGCAAGTATATGAAACAAGTCGCTTTTATAATAAATCGTCAAAAAGACTCGCACATTTCACAACTGAAAAAAAACAACACACACGCATGTTGTGTACATTTACATTTTCAGGGGGGGGGGGCTGGTTCCTGTACAAGCTTAACCTATTTTCATTTTCGGAAGGTATAAACAGTGAAACAGATATTTACCTCTAGAAAGAAAATTCAATTTCTTCTGAAACTATTTTAAATACTTGTATATAATCATTATTTAGCAGTTATGCTCTAAATTGGCTTATTTTATAATGAGATTTTGGCATTGACAATTCCAGAGCAACGTTCCCAGTTTTGATCATTTTATGTTAATAGTTGGTGTTCTCATATAAAAGTAGTTGATAAGAACAAGAATAGTTCTCCTGATATAATTGCTGAAGTTTAATTCTCTGCTATATTTTAGGAACGTTTAAAGACTGTGCCAAGCACGTAGTTGAAGTATTATTTGTATATGGTATTATTCGCAATGCATTTGCATACATAAGTACAATAGACTTCAGAATTATGGAATGTATAAAAAAAACATGCAACCACTTCATTGGTGACCGTGTAGTTTTCTATAATAAGTTTAATATCTTTTCATATCCAGTTGGTAACGTAACATGATGTCTTGGGAGTAAACAAGATGACGTCATTTACAACTTACTGTTTTCCTTTTGTTACGTTAAGCTTGAGAACGAAACAGTACTCGATTAGACAGATTCGTTACACTGCTTTTCACTGACATACGATGTGATACAGGGTAGTCTCTAGCAACGCTCTCGCCCATTAATTATACAGACCTTGTATCACACCAGACAGGGTCAGTAAGAAGCCGTTTACAATAGGTATATATACGTAAAAAGTATTAAGCATTACCGTAAGGGAAGTGCTATTCATTGACAGAAGGAAACATGAGAAAAAAACAATGTTTTTTTTTTATTAATTGAGCTTCGTAAGCCTTCCATGAAGAATATATACAATAAGAGCTTCATAATTTTAACATTATTTAAATGTAATGATTTTAAGTTTGCATGTGTTGCATAAATGGTATTTAAGCATTGTTGTTTAATTCAAGTAAATCTTGCTTTTGTAACGATTATTCCCAGGTAGTTTACTGTTTTCCATTTCTGCAGGATGATGTGACCAAATTCACGATGCCCTTGTCACTAATAACGTCATCCAAATGACTATTGGATGGTAAGTTAAATAATCAAAGGAAGAAATGATCTGACGATTTGAAAAAAAACAACAATGCATGTCGCATAAAGAACTACTTTAGTTCTATTAAATTAACTACTATATCGTACCATAAGGTAAAAAACAACGAAATCATGTTGTCTGTTTATTTTAGGACGAATATCATGTTATGTACTTGTGATTAATTCTTTACTATGGCAGGTGGTCTTTCCGTCTCAACACGGGAAACACCGTTGCGGATGAAGAGCGACTTCTTTTGCCTTACATTGAATTTTCTCTGACGCAGACATTGAAGTTTGTAAGTTCTTGGAAAGTTAAGTAATTGTAATTGATTATGTAGCTGCATTTTGTTGCGCATTCGAGCAGCTCAAGTTTCTTGGTTGACTATACCTGTTTGTTTGTTTCATCATATGTATTTAATTTCAGAAATGATTATAGCAAATTGTAGTTTAAGATGTGACACAGCAAAGAGTGGAAAAAAATAATATAATACGGGAGTAAATACCCGATAGTGTACTACAACATACATTTTTCCAAGGTTTTAAACTTGGCATTGCAAATTTTAATGTATCGATATATCGCCGGCAATCAAAGGACAAAGTCATGCACCAAACTAACCGTCTTTATTATACTACATAGTTAATCCGTCCGTCATGAATATTCCGTTGAAACCCGCAGCCGATTTTAAATTAAGATAATAAATATAGTTCATCATTGATACGGATATTCAAAAATACCTGTATATATACATGTATAAAACGGCCATAATTCGGCCTGAATTAATAGCCTGATGGCCATTAAGTGGTCGTTGTCGCGTACGAAACGCGAATTCAGCTTGTTTGGATATAATCGAAATTAATGTGTACATTAAGAGCACAATTTGTGTGTATAATTACGTGTAAAATGCCGTATTGACACTTTTGCAGCATAGCATAAACCGTTAGGATAATAATACTGCTTTAAACAATGAGATTAAGAGTTTATGCGGGTTACTTTGTTACTTCGACTGATATTATATATTATACATGTATGTTGTTATATTGTTATATTATTTTATTGTATGTTGTGGATAAATATATTTTTTTTCAATAGTTAAATGAATTTGATATCAATAATAAGGTAGTTATAATACAACAACAGTCATCGAGAGAAATATTGTAAGGAAAGCTAAGCTCGAACCCATTAAATTTGGTTTTCGAGCCATACATTGATCACGGGGTTGGGCTACTATTATGACGCTGTGTGAATATATCGCCTAGACGGATGCGTAGCTGAACATCTCAGAGATAAGAATTTCACGCCACATTTATCCCACTTTTCGAAGACTTGCACATTTAATGTTTAAAATTTCAATTAGCAAATACAAGAGAACAAAAACAGAACGCTTAAATGGTTACGTATAAGGTTTTTAATTATAGTATCAGTAAAATGAAACTTTTGTCAACAGTAGGTTATAACATATAGAAAAATGTAAAACCTTTATAATATAAATCAACAATAAAATGGTCATCAGTTGCGCTGAATGTGTTAATCTCATCAATTTCATGTGCATGTAATTATTTACACATATTCATACACACTTATTTGAAACATAATTGCAAGAATAATATTGGTAGAAACACCAAGTCACAAATAGTTTTGATGGGAAGATGAAAGCATTAAGTTTGATGATATTTTGATAATCTTTTGTTTAATTCAAACTTATACTGTTAGAGGCTAGCTTGTAGAATTTGCTCTGATAATTCAAAAACAATCTAAGTCTTTAAAACAACAGAAAATCATGTGTATATAGTCCTGAATACAACAGAATGCCGTTTTCTAATTCAATATAGAATTATTAAGCTTGAATACTTAAACATTACCAGTATCCAGTAGTATAAACTGCACTGAGTAGTATTAAGTGAGTATGTATAATGATAGAAAACCAGTGAAACGTTTTATTGTTCACACACATTGTAACATGTAACCACCAAGAAATGAGCATGTTTTAAACAATATATATATAACATATATAAGCCCAACAGAAATATATCAGCATGCTTTTAATACAATAACATTGTAAAAGTATATGGAGTGTTTGTAAACATAAACGTAATTAAGTATGTATAAAAACATCATATTGAAATTAATAAAATAAAACGTTAACAAACATATAATGAGCAATTCAACAAGGGGAACATACATTCACGATCTCTTAACAACCAATATGGGTGTATTTTAAAGAAAAAGCATTCCTTATTTACATACTTTTTGACTAAACCATCGCCGTGTAGCCGTCTTTTAAATATTAACATTATCCGTTGTTAAGGCGTATCAATCAAAAAGTAAGATTATTTACATGCATCAGTTAAGCAATTCATATTTTAAATGGATACATGTTATTTGGACCTTTATTGGCAAATACAAATACATAAAGGCGAAAATACTAACATTTTGTAGAGAATAATTAGACATAATTCTGACAACATCAATTAACTCTTGATAAAAATATATCGCCATATTTGTATATCGCCGCACAACAAAGTTGTAAACGGGTGATACAAGTTTGGGATTGTCCGTCCGGCCGTCCTGTGGGATCTATCACAAACAATAACATAGGTATCTATTTCAAACTGCATAAACTAATAGATTTCATGCCGGAAAAATGACGAACACAGAGTATTGCATATTGTTTTGTTTTTTAATATTGTTAAAAAAAAATCTTAACATATATCAATTTAAATCTTTATAAATATAGCAACCTTATTGCATTTTAAGTTAGATCTTTATTTATTAGTCATTTGCTCAATCAGTCGATCATAATAATAATCAACACATTACTTGTCATCCTTTTTGCATAGACGATTTCACTAACAGGTGCAGTATTCTGTCCTATAACATTTGTAAAACGACATTGTGGAATCCTAATTTTAAGGCCCCTATTTGATACTTTGGGGGGAAAATGGTGAACAATCACTTCATGTACTTCCCTGAATTTGAAGCTGCATGTTTCATTTAAATGACCAGATGCGAAATATATATAGGTCTTAAAAGCGAACAGCTGCCTATTCTTTTACACAACTTGATCTACACTAAGTTTACGAAAATAGTTTTAGACAACATTAATTACAATTAGCAGTCGTAATGCGAAGTATGTTTTGATGTCGAGGAAAATGATATCATTATTATTAGAAAATTGACGTATTTAATATGTGTTATTTATTACAATTACATTTACTTTATTTAGTGTGGACAAATATGTGATATTATTAAATGCTTCTCGTTTCAAAGTCTTTCATCAGTATCATCCATGTTTCCTTCTAAAAGGATAATGGTAACAAACAATTACCTTCAGTTTTATTGCCTTAAAATAAC
>VMBQ01004501.1:69128-80865 GCA_007657795.1 Dreissena rostriformis
GTTGGTAAAGAAGTATGCAAAATATGAAAGCAATATGTCAAGGGACAAAGAAAATATTTGAGGTGGTACGCAAACTTTAACAAAGATTTATCAATAATATGCATATTCTAAGTGGAAAAAGGGGCCATAATTCTTACAAAATGCTTGTTACAGTTGTCTGCTCTTGTTTATAGATTGGGGTCATGTTGGTAAAGAAGTATGCAAAATATGAAAGCAATATTTCAAGGGACAAAGAAAATATCTGATGTGGTAAGCAAACTTTAACAACGATTTATCAATAATATGCATATTCTAAGTGGAAAAAGGGGCCATAATTCTTACAAAATGCTTGTTACAGTTGTCTGCTCTTGTTTATAGATTGGGTTCATGTTGGTAAAGAAGTATGAAAAATATAAAAGCAATATGTCAAGGGACATAGAAAATATTTGAGGGAGTACGCAGACTTTAACATTCCAACGCTCACGCTCACGCTCACGCCGACGCCGGGGTGAGTAGGATAGCTCCACTATATATATATAGTCGAGCTAAAAAAGCAAAACAAAAACATATTAAATCACATATAAAACAAAGAGGTTATTCATATAATGTACCTGTGTAAAATATCCCTGCATTTGCCAACTGTTCTGGTCTCTGAGCCATTTGAGTTGGCCAGCGTGCGAATGTATCAAGGCGACGTTCCATGCTCCGATACTGTTCATGCGAGACTGAGTAATGAGATGTGTCGAAAACTATAGAAAGAAAGCAGTAGAATAAGAATGCAAATAAAACTATATAAGTGCATAACAAAAAATGATGTCATATCTATATGCATGAATGTTTTGACTTAAATGTATTTTATGTCGAATACATGTTCGTTTTGCGCGATCTTTAATGTTCAATTTTATTACAAGCGTGGCAAGAAAATTAACATCGATTATATTAATTTCAGCAATATATAAGAATGTTTTTGTATAGGCTATGGTGTCTTGTCAAGTTTTGGACAAGCATGAACCAAACCTCCATTCTACACACGCCAAAAATAAATAAATATATAAATATATATATTTTATGAGACTCACCAACCTCCGGTCAGGGTGAACATATTTTAAATAATCAATATGCAAGTCCAATGTTTCATTTTTTCCTTATTGTTTTTCCTACCAAATTACAAATTATAAAAATACAACAATTGTTTAATAAAGGTATGTAATACATAAATACCATCATGTTCAAAGGTGCTTGTCATAAACGTGCGAATACGTCCAGTAATCGGCCTATTGCATTTAGGGCAACTATCACGGTGTTGTGTGCAGTCCATGCAGTACATTAAATGTGTACAAGGTATAAACAACACATTTGCTTGGTTTCGTTGACATGTATGACACAAAAGAAGACTCTTTAACTGTTGGTTTCGATTCAATATCCTCTCTAAAAATGTAATGTATTAATATAATTTATGTTAATAGATAGACATATCTAACACGATCCAGCACTGAAAGATTCTTTACACTTAAACATGTTTAAGTGTATTTTACAAATGTAACGACACGACATTGAGTTTGCTTTGTGTTAACTTGAATTCGATGTGTCTGCCAAACATAGTTAATGGTACTTCGTAGAAATAAACAAAAGTTTGTACCCTGTAAAACCTCCGAACGTGTAACAATATCCGTTATATCTGGATCTCTGTTGCCTAAAACACACTAAGTAACTACATATTGTTCGACAAATTTGTAAACGAATAATCAATCACTTGTCTTTATTGAACACTTTCTTAAAAATAATAATAAGCATATTTAATAGTATTAACTTTATTGAACATGTAAGTTATAAGTTATTTTCTTAAAACGGCTTTGTTGACTTCTAACAAACAGATAATATTTATACTGTCATCGAGTTCATTGCGCGTCCAATTGATAACGTCATATTCGAGGTGATTTGACTGAACGTCGCTAGAAAAGTTAAAGTTAAATGTATGTGATTTTGTTTTTAAAAATGTGAATTCTGATTAAATTTAAACTTCCAGGTTGTAAAATATAGTTTTATTCAATTTTGTCCTACTTAAGCAAGATAGTTATGTAATGTGGCGTTCTACAATCTATAATACGCGCACTGACTGGAAGTGCATTACGATGATCGTAATATTTAACTTTATGCGGCTATATATCTATCAAAAGTAAAACATAACAAAGTGAGTTCAGTCTTGTATTTGTTCAATTTGACCGTGCCTCAGAAAGTACATGTCTGTTTCTCTGGTTAATATCCTAAGAGTGAGCTGTTAAATTGTTATTAAATTGAAAAAGATTCTCTTTTATTTGCAGTTTATTGTTAAGTATGCTGCTACGAAGCTAATTTGTATTTACATTTAAATGTTTCGTGAATAAATGTGGACCAAATACAGGTTTTAAAACCCCAATGCTATGTTTTCTAACGACCGTTCCAAGATGGTAAGCAGCGTTTCAATCAGTGGTGTTTTTGCTTTTCATGTGTTTTTGTTTTATGTCAGCTAAAACGGCAAAAAGTCACTTCCCATAAATACAGGACATCATAGTTATTATAAGATTGATCATCTGCTGATGCATCTGAGCTTTCGGTTTGGTTTATAGTTTTTTAAAAGTCAAATACAACTAAAGGTTTCTATATAACGGCATATAATGGGAGCTAGGAACAGCTCAAATAAACATATATGTATTTTTAACATCGTTTAAATACTTTTATATTCCAGTCTTAATCAATGTTCATTAGACATGTACAATATTGGAAAATGCCAAAAATTTGTTTCGTATGTTCAAAAGTGTTCAAATGTCTCTTCTAAATAAAAAACGACTTTAGGCGTCGTTTTAGGCGCATAACGAAGACTAAATGTCTAAAATATATGAGTATTCATTACATAATTATCATAGTTATACAGCTATTTATATTCGTTATATCTATACTTAACTCTTCCTTAATATATGCACAAATAAAAAAATCGGTAATGAAATTGTGTTAGTACTCTTAAGCAAGTGCATTTAATCTTGAATGTTAATAAATTATACAACTAATTGTACACTACCTTGTTCGACTAGCTCCTTAATAGCTTGTCTAACATGATCAAGAGGAAATGGCATGCATAGTGTGTCTCCATGTTTATCCAGAACCTCCTGGACAATAGCTTGTGTTACAGCGGTGCTATTCTCGTCACCCAATTGGTGTGCATCATGTTCCTGTGTATGTCATAGTAACTCAACACATGTATAATAATATATATCAATGAAACAATGCACGTCTTACATTATTATTTATGTTTAGTGTTATCAATTCAATAACATATTATTTGATGTCATATCTTAGTTTTTGACTATACAACTGTCATAGTAATGCTCTTACGACTGTCGTTTGTTCGAGGGAATGTTGGAAGCGATTGAAAAACTCGTTTCCTTTAATCTCCCGTGCGAACGGACAGGTCGGAAAATGTCGACAGTGTTCTATCCAGGGATCTTCGCCTGGTTCCCATTTTCTCAAACCACCGTCACATGCGAAGCAACGACAATGGTCCCCAAAACCTATAGTTCAGACAACATGTTGCAAAAATACGACAACAGACATCCCTAAAGTGTTTTTTAAAGTTTTTCCTATGTTCTCAAAAGCAATTCTTAGATATAGTCCTGTGTTTATAATAAATAATCAAAACACGTTTATCAGTTAATTCGGGTAGTTTAAATCCATATATTTGGTTAACGCAAACTTTTTTTGCATTGGTTGTTTGTAATCCTCTGTGTTCATGTACAAATACAAACATATGTTACTCGAGAAAAATATGTTTTATGAAAAGCAAATAACATATGTTATCTGTTAACATTTGAAATCATGAACGCTGAACACATTTCTCAAACTCCTTCTTCAAATTTTCGAACAGCCACCTATCGTTCAGTATATTTCGAAATAAGTAAAAACAAATATATTTGTATCAGTAACATTACTTTCATGGGTACATAACTACAAATCTACATAATACAGCATTCGATTATATTTTTATTATATGTAAAGACATATGAAGTATGTTGATAAATGATATTGAATGTCACACATGAAGTCACTTTGTCGCAGCAAATCAGTGGAAACAATATGGAAATTTATTTGCAATGGGCAGGGCAATTTGTTTACTCCTCATCATAATCATATGGTTTTGTATGATTTTGTTTCAGTTAAATCAAAAAGTGTAAAAACGGTTAAGACAAATCTCAATTTGCGCAATAGAACAGTTTTGCAGATAAAAATACAATTATTAACTATGGAAATGAAATGCCTTATTAACCATTGAGTAATGTAATAAATAACAATCGTCAGAATTCAGATTATCGTATTTGTTTAAAACTGAGAGAATATATAAATTACATTTCGAATTACATTTAAAATAACAACTGAAAATATTTCAATTAATGTTGAGATACAAAAAGAAGGAAAAAACGCAAACAACTTAGTAACTTTAGTCCTTTTAATTAGTTAGTTTTTGTCAAAAAAAAAACGAAAGATGATGTCAATAGTGAAACAGTTCAGAACCATTACAATATCAAGCAACCCATCGGTGCGGGTATTACACAATTATACACGGTATAAAGTAGTAACAGTAAGCATATGGGAACGAAGGCAAATTGTTATGGTGTTAAAACGATCAATTTCTATCCATTGAAGAAATGTAACATTTCCAAGTGGGATAAGGATCATCGTGCTGCTATACAGCTAATAAAATGTCTGAGAACAACAAACGGGTTGGATATTAATAACGTTAAAGTCACGAAATTAATGTGTGAAGTGCTCCGTGGTATTATAAGTGGGTATAGAAATTGCTTTTGTTATAACACCCTTACAATACGTGTATAAATATATAGTAATCATATACTCATGCACATGTGTTTCACACGGAAACAAGTTAAAATTTAAGTACATGATACGATATGTCCACAATGTGTTAGAGTTCAAAAATCTTCTAACCATGATTTTTTATTAAGTGGAGGGGTGTATTTATGTAAATCGGTTTAGATAAATACAATTAATAACTCCATGCATCTACTTGTATTTGTCTTGAAGAAAAAACAACAACAAAACAACAGTTATATCACTGTGGGAACAGGAAATATATAGTACGTCATTTACCTGTGTAATACAGCCCTGCGTCTGCCAGTTGTTTCGGTCTCTGGGCCATTTGAGGTGGCCAGCTTGTAAATGAAGCGAGGCGAGCTCCCAAAGATCGAAACTCCTCACGCTTAGCTTTGTATCGGGGGACGGTAAAAACTATAGATAGAAGACAGGGGCACGAGAAAAGACACTTATATCTAAACGCATAACAACATTAATTACTGTATATGGCGTTTCATATCTTGTTTCTGCGTTTTTGTGTGTAATAAGAGATATTCATTTACGCCATTGTTCAATATCTTTTTAATATCCTTATGATTTGGACTTCTTTATGGGGTATAATTCGTGTTATAAATGTAGGGTTAATGGCTTGTTAAATGATAAACGTTACCCGATAAAAAGATTATATAAAAAAATAGTAATCAGGTAAACTATTCTCGAAATACGGTATACCTTCTTATCTTGTACTTTTTCAGTTGTTGATGATTTTCGCAGTATGTTTTACATGATACTAACGTATAAGCGTTTACTTGGGGTACTTATCAATAACTAAGTGTCTTCCGTCACTTACAAATGACTGTTACTTGAAACAATGTTGATAGCATGTTAATATATGGCTCAGAGATTCATTCATATGCTTTAAATCAGACACTCGTTTGATTTGAAATTGCAATTTAAACAGAGCCATTTACGATATGAATTGCAGTTGCACAAAACCGAGATTTGAGTGACACTAGTGATAAAATATATCAGAGTGAGTCAATGCACCATGATTCAGCGTTAATACAATAATTATTGAAATACTTAGTACTAATCAATTGCATACATTAAAGCCCATATAACACTCAAAATCAACGAATATTTCGTAAAATATTTCATAAAATAAAGTTAACACATAAACAATCAGTGTTCCTTATATCAATAGCCAAAATTTCAACGCTAGATGTGCTCTGGTAACACAGATTTAACAAGATACAAAATGCTCTTTTTATTTTTTGTTGTGCAATATACTCAACACATGTTCATGTACCAATTTAGTGTTTGTGTTGTATGCGTGTGTCGTATGAATAGATAGTGTTGAGGGAAATTAAAATGGAATATATTGTGACACAGAAAATATAATAGAGGACGCTTTGTGTGAACATATTGTGAACGTTACGCTTATATTGATGTTGAATTACCTTTATCGAGCCCAGTAATTTTCTATTAATAAAGTAACATATAACTAAAATGTGTAAACTGTTTTAAATTTCTGAAATATAAACACATACCCTGATATTGTAAACGCGGAGCATTTTGGTCATCGTCTGCTGGTGAACTTCCATAGCTTTCATTCGCGTTTTGCTGTTCCTCCATTACTGGCTGCGTTTTTGTGTCATGTTTCAAAGCTGTCGTTTCGGCAGTTGTAGCAGTATACGCAATATTATTTAACCCTGTATTTGTCCATGTAACCTGTTTATTGTAAGTTTAGCTATTATATTGCGTCATGTAATCTTATGTTGAATTGCATGTGTTAAAATAAAAAAGAGTCTTACCTCAATATCTTCAATCCGGTTGTTGAAGTATAAAAAGTCATCGCCTTTGTCCGCCAGTACGTGTGGACAAGCATCGAAACTCTTACAATGTTCTACCCAGGGATCGTCGTCTTTTCCCCATTGATTCATTCCAAATCCACAGGCGAAACAAATACACTCATCATCTTCACCTTCACCTTTTAAAGTCGAAACAAAACAACGCAACTATTGTTAACTATAATTAACTGGAACCAGTGTTTATATAGCGGATAAATTGTATCAAACACGACACACAGATATGGCAGACTCTATAATCTCGAAATATACGTATGCCAGTTTGTAAGGGACTCAATTTCGCTAAAACATGGGATATGGAGTGATTTTTAATCATGATCAAAACAACAACATTATAACTTAAGAATCAAATCCTGGTCCAGTGGAAGCACATATTCCAATCATATTTAATATACTGAAAACGAGTTGTTGTGATTAAATGTGCTCATACCTTTCCTGAGTAAAAAAAAAACAACAACAAAATAAATATAAAAAACGTACATTCCACCAACTTGATCAGAAGGAAAAAATATACTTAAAAACTATCAATAGTGCCTGGCATTAACAATGATTCGCATTTTAATAAATATCACATTTTTAGATTTTAGACACATTGATCTGAAATGTCACAAGGATTATATCCGTATTCCCAGCAGTGTTCTCGTAATCGAAACTAGGTAAACTTAGATCGTGTTCACTGACTGATTTGAAAAGGGTTCTAATTTAAGTATTTAAATTGTTTATTTGTTTAAAGTAAAAAACACTTATTTCCTCGTTTTTGACAATGACATTAAACGTATTTACTAACCAATATAATATATTTACAAAAGTCTAAAATAATATAAAAAAACAACAACAACATGATAACTAAAGAATCAATTCATGGTCCAGTGGAAAACACATCTAACCGTCTACCATTGGACCACTTAGGCTTTAGGGTAAAGATGCATATTTCAATTTATATTAGATCACCGTCTAACAGCGTTAATCCCAAATCCGCGTTAGTTCGATTTTTTTACATCCTCATTTAATAAGAATTTTTATTGCTAATTTGAACTCAGCAATTTCGAATAATCGCTCTTTTAAACCCATTTATCAGGTCAAATTTCGCTTATTTATGTATTTATGCTTATTGATCAACTGGGGTTTCAAAGTGCTACTCTGCGAGTTGAAAGCATTGTTCACACCTATTTATACTATTGTTAATAAAATTATTTGTTCCCTCGTTTTGATCTAAAGATTTTTTCATTCATTTAATTGCTGAAATGAAGTACTTGCAATTTAAAAATCCTTGTCATACTTTTTTTTTAGGTTCAGCAGAAACATGTTAAACTGCATCAAATTTAAGTAACAAATGTTAATGACATAAAAATGATAAATCAAACACGTTGTATTTATACATATTTAAAACGTACAATCGCACTGAGTGGTAAGGACACTTATGATTGTCTTTATATTGTATTGTGATATTTAAAAGTATGATTATTATAATAATATGTTTTATTCAAATAATCGTTATTTCGAAGTTTTATTGTCGGTCCCGAAGACTTCCAATAACAAGGTTCGACTGTTTGCTTAATCATAAGTGTAATTTTGCTTGTTTGATAATAATGGCATACTTTCTTTTTCATATGAGCTCTTTTTAAAATAGTCGTTTTGCCAAACTATTCGAATTATAGCTAACGAGAGTTACCGCACAATAAACCGTTCCTGGATATGTCTTATATTATTTATTCTTATGCACATGTAGTATTATGCTACATTAACCAACTCATACGCATAACTATGCAGAATGCACGTCTTTCTAAGATACATTAAATATGACAGGTTACTTTAAACTCAAATAAACTAATATAGATAAACTTTTCCTCAATCAGAGCTCTCGTTATATGATGATTTTTAGTCAAAATCAAGATGTAGTTCATAATAAAATGCATTCTGTTCGTAAGACCATGCTTCAGTTATTAACACTCTGGTTTACATTTTGTGCATGAAGCGTCTTGGCAGTTTAATGGAAATTAAAATAAAATGAGTATCCAATACATTTATGTGGTGTATGTTACATGTACGTGATGCAATGTGATTATTGGTTTATTTACACACAACTATTTTGTCTTCAGCTCATAAAAACGTGTTACACCACAATACTTTGCATTGATCCGTTTAAGGCTGTAATCCTTCATATTTGTGTGTTTGATGTGTGCTTTCGTGCCTTTTCTGGTTCTTATAGGCGATGACAGACCTTGGTAACATGGCATTTTATAGTCATGAATCAATGAAAACGGGCTGTAATCAGGATGCTTTCCTGCTGAAGTTTCACTTAGTTTGTATTTGAAAGTTCAAATGTAAATCATACTGTATGTATCAAAATTGATTTTTTTTCTCCGAGTGCATCCAATTTATACCAAACTGACAGGAGTAGAACCGTGTCGGGCGGGAATCGTTTCGTCTAATTTTAAATAAATGTTTACTTCAAAATATCATTATCGACGGACAGCGAATGCGTCTTCACCAAAGGAAACATATGTCTGGAGCGAAGGAAATAATACAAAATATGAAACTGTTTTACATTTTATTGCGGTAATTGCTTAAACCAGTATTGTCATTCTAAAAATTATTTTTAGGCGCAATCTTTCCTATGGAAAAATGCATTATTGACTCATTTATCAATCTTTAAGTACTGACAGGGGACAGAAACAACTGAATAGCCAGTTGAACTTTGTAAACATTGAACAGAACTGTTAATATAAATGTACAGGTACCTATGGTATGTCCATCTTCATCTTGAAATAGATATTATGCGAATGTAGTACAAAATTATTTGTTACAGTGTTAAATGTTTCTACTACTTTTTAATATAAATACCTGTGTAATAAAACCCTGCTTCTGCCAATTTTTCTATCAATGTTACGTGTGATGGCCAGTTGCTAAATGATTCCAGGCGAGAGTGTAATGTTCGGTATTCCTCATGCACTGCATGGAAGTTGAATTCATCGTTACCTACAATACAAATGTAATTGCATGTTCAACTGTGTTGGTAAAAAACACAGTTGGTTACAGATCTTTTGTTATTACAACATACTTTAGATGCATCATTTACGATTTTTACATATAAAATTTCACATTTTCAAATACTACCTTATACTCAGTTTCATATCAAGTAGGGATAAAGATATACAATTTCATAAAATAATATATATAATAAATGTATAGAATAAAAGAGTGTTTTGTATGAAATTGTATTACCTTATATGTCAAACAGTTTCATTATAAACAAAATGTAAAGAATAAAAGAGTGTTTTTTATGAAATTGTATTACCTTATATGTCAAACAGTTTCATTATAAACAATATGAATACATTTAATATTCATTTATTTATAGGGTAAATAGAAACAAAATAAAATCACAGTAGATCACAATATTCTACTGCAAATAACACTAGGAATAGCGACTAGGACCGTCTAAGGTTTCAGTCGCCTTATCCAGAGTATACACCAATCAATAAGCCTGTACAATATTACCGTGCGGTATGGGATAATACAAATTAACAAACGGTACAGAGTAGAAGAGTAAATATGTGTTTTCGTGACCAGGATAAATATGTTCGTTTTTCCTCCTTTACATAAAAAACTGGCAAAGTTCAACATGTTCCATGTAAGACTTTTAAATAAAAAGACAGCTTATTATGACAACTTATTGTTGTTTATCTTTTTATTTCGAAATATCAACGTACTTGGAGGGACAGTCGTCCAGGAAAATTGTATTGTGGAGAATTAAACGAAGAGCCAAACATCAGACCTTAACAACCAGCTCTAATGTCTGATTGGTTTTACTTGTACCCCCAAAGACATTGTCTGCAATTCAGCCATTTTGTCCGAACATGACAAAGGAAGACTCAACGCAATTATAATTTAAGAAGCAGGACATGGTATTATTGCCATTTTATACCCATTTCAATACCGAAAAGTGAATATACATAACTAAAAATCTTTAACATTTACATCTTTTATTTTAGCTTCGTTTAGATGATTATGATGTACGTTGAAAGGTCAAACACCGTATTTCAACTTTAAATTAAAATAAACGTAGTTCCCACTGAAACATCTTGTGCATTACGTTCCTAGAAATTGTCATACTGTCATCACTTTTGTTTACTGGAATCTAGTTTTCCAATCCGTGCGTGTCAAATTTTGACCCAAATGGCATACTTTGTACAAACATAATAGTAAACCACTTACACATTTCATGGAATTTGTTGTTCCAGATAATATGTATTCAAGTCATTCGGATAATACAGTATACAATAAACGTGTGTCCCGTGGATATTTTTGAACGTTTTGAAGGTATGGAGCATCGTTTTTACATCCGTTATAGAGGAGCACTATTATATGTCGAATACCAATTAGCCAATCTTTTGTCAGTTTGGTTTCAGACATTAATACATTAACATATAAGTATATATTTTTAAGATTGTTCTTGGTCAGGAATGTCATTTTGCCTGTTTGAATTTAATGCATACATTCTGTTTTGAGTCGATCTCAAAATTGCCATCTTGCAAAACTGTGATCAAGTCCCTTAAGGAATATTAACATCTTAACACAAAATAATATAACCATTACCGTGCAAAACGTAGTCATTCAATAAACAAATATACGATTATGTAGGACAAAAGTTTTATTCAATCATTACTGAAGTCTTTAAACGTCCACTGCAAATTGCTTGAACATGAAGTAATCAAATAATCATACTACCTTCCGACATTCCAGGAATTGGGTTCGGATTTACACCAGAAAGCATACGCGGCAACATCTTTGTAGATTGACTTTCAAAGTACGTCTAATAATATCTTAAAATATAAATACATTTACCAGTACAACCCATTCAATAGTAACAAATTTGATTGAAATTTATTGAAATGCCACATGTGTGTCGCTACATACAACGCAGCTTATCAAATTTAATCTTCAATGGTATAAGCGACGTTTGTTTTACAATAACTAATAACTTACACACATGTGGGTACACGTGACAAGAACCTAACAACGTGTTTTACTAACATGTATAATGTATG
>VMBQ01004502.1:0-13785 GCA_007657795.1 Dreissena rostriformis
GAAAACCTGGTTTTGTGACAATTTTGTCCCTTGTTTACCCTATTTTCTCCAAAATGTTTTGAATTTCTTTAAACTTTGGCTTACTAGAGCTAGTACTTCAGATGTTAGAAAATGGAAAATCATTTTCAGGTCACCAGAAAAAGAGTAAACCTGGTAAAGGTATCTCCACACCTAAAGGACAGAAAGGTAAAGCTAAGAAGGAAGTTGACTCTCCCAAAAAAACAAAGTCAGCTACAGAATCTCCAGAAGAATCAATGAAGGAAGATGAAGTTGAATCAAAAGGTATGCCTTACAAATGCACTTTAATCATTTGAAACTATCTTGCTTACCCTAACATGAAACATGCAATTATACTTATATGACTTATGTTACTTCGTAGTAAAGAGGTTATGAGAGTATAAAGCCTGCACACTTGCATAATTTTGGGGAAGCTATTAAGCCATATTCCCCCAACAAAAAATGCCCCCCCCCTCTCCTATTTTTTCCCAAAATGTTTTAATTTGATACTACAGCCATTACTTCAAAATTTACGAAAATGGAAGATAATTTTCAGGCCACCAGAAAAAGAGTAAGCCTGGTAAAGGTATCTCCACACCTAAAGGACAGAAAGGGAAAACTAAGAAGGAAGTTGACTCCCCCAAGGAGAAGAAAACAAAGTCGGCTACAGAATCTCCAGAAGACAAATGTGAAGATGCTGTGAAAGACGAAGCCATGGAGGAAGATGAAGTTGAATCAAAAGGTATTCATTAATTGTTTGTCATGTGAAAATGAAAGTACATGTATACCTTTTTATGCCCCCTTCTTGGAAGAAGAGGGGGTATATTGTTTTTGGCCTGTCTGTCTGTCATTCTGTCTGACTGTCCAAAACTTTAACCTTGGTTAAAGTTTGGTCATAACTTTTGCAATATTGAAGATAGCAACTTCAAATTTGGCATGCATGTGCATCTCATGGAGCTGCAAATTTTGAGTGGTAAAAGGTCAAGGTCATCTTTCAAGGTCAAAGGTCAAATAACAAAATCCAAGGGAAGTAATAAGCTTTAAAGGGAGATAATTTCTAAACCTGCCAAATGATAAATAGAAATTTTATTTCAAAACGGCGCATTAGGGGGCATTGTGTTTCTGAAAAACACATCTCTTGTTTTCAAAAACAATCATATTATAAGGAGGGGTCATGTGCTTTGCAGAGGGGCAAATGGTATATTTGACTAGGGGATTACTTTGCACATCTTAGGGGATTCTTAAATTAACGGGCAAAAAAAAGGAGACAATGTCAAAAGCCAGACAGTTTAAGGTCTTTGCAGAAGTGATCAGCAGATGAGACATTGGAGTCGTGTTCTGAGAAAACTGGGCATAATGCTTTTGGGTAAAGTGTCGTCCCAGATTAGCCTGTGCAGTCCCCACAGGCTAATCAGGGACGACACTTTCCGCCTAAATTGGATTTTCGCTAAGAAGAGACATTATTTAAACAAAAAATTCCATGCGGACTGCACAGGCTAATCTGGGATGACAATTTACGCACAAGCATTATGCCCAGTTTTCTCAGAACACGACTCATTGAGTCTCATGCAAATACCAGGTCACTAGAACCAAGGTTGAGGTCTCAATTAAAGGTCGGATTGAGGAAATCAGTCCTGAACAATTTGTGCAAAGCATAACTTGGTCTAGCTAATGTTGATTTTGAAATAACTTGGTACGAATATTGAGCGTGATTAGTTTGAGTGTTACAGGAAAAAACTCTGTTTCACACCCAAGGTCAAGGTTGAATGTCCAAAGAAAGAATGTTCACCATTGATTGATTGTAACTATCATGACAAAAAGATGTGATAAGCATAATGGAACACATTTTTTGAGAGTGAATAAATGACAGTATTTCTGAAAAAATTCTCTGCAAAATGTGATGTGCTATAGTTTTATTTAAGTCTTGAGTGAATGGGCTCTAGTGTTCAAATATGGAAAAAAATAGCGCATGAGAACCAAATTTTCAAATAACTTTCCCATGATGTAACTGATTGGGGAATGACATTTTTCAGGGAAAGAAATATTTTTTGGGAAAACTCCTTCAGTTTTCTAAGGGGATGTGGCCGATATTTGGAGACTGTAGAATAAAAAAGCCCTGCTCTATTTTTAAATATTTCTTTGTTCTATACACAGCTTTCCAGAACATAAACATTATGGATAAGAAAACAATAAAAATCATTTCAGGCCACCAGAAAAAGAGTAAGCCTGGTAAAGGTGTCTCCACACCTAAAGAAAAAAAAGGTAAAACTAAGAAGGAAGATGACTCCCCCAAGGAGAAGAAAACAAAGTCCGCTACACCCAAGCCTGCGAAAAAAGGTTTCCATTTCTTAAAAATGAATCGTGCTCTGAGAAACTCTGGTTAAACTCTGGTTAAATGCATGTGCGTAGTGTCGTCCAAGATGAGCCAGTGAAGTCCGCACAGGCTAATCAGGGAAGACACTTTCCGCTTTTATTGTATTTTTTGTTTAAAGCCTCTAACCTTGAAATGAAATACATGTTGATCGAAAAAATATAGATGCAATTTGAAAGTGTGCAAAATTGTCATTAAATCTATAGCCTAGTTAGCAAATTATTTATTATTTTTCAAACGGTACCGCTTTTAAAACCGAAAGTAGGATTTCTATACGTATACGTCCATTTCGACAAACGCAATTATTTGTTAGTTTTAAAGCTCAAAAAAGACGGATTTCTACCTTGTAACCACCAGATATATTCTAATTGGCATAGATAAAATATGTTTCTTATTTATACTTAAATTTACTATGCCAAATAAGTTGTGTGGCTTTAAAGAAAGTTTCTTCTTAGCAAAAGTCCAGTTAAGGCGGAAAGTGTTCAGGGATTTTCATCCTTATATAACAGAGGCTGATATTCAGCTCCTTCCCAATTCTGAAAACCCATATTTTTCCCAATTCGGGCTGAAAAAAATCCCAAATAGTAAAAAAACAAAAAAAAACAAATGTTTTTTTTTTTTTACTTAGACATATTGGGTATCTCCCAAATTGGAAGCAATGAGCTCTAATATGATTAAGAATGCACCACAATGTTTCTTTAAATACTTCTGCACAATGAATAAGACCCTGTTTCAAAAACTTAAAAACACGGTCTTCCCAAAATGAGCAGTTATCGTGCATGAAATTCCCAATTTGAAAGGCTAGGGCCTCTTCCCAATTTCCTGATGAAAAGCCTTGGTGTTGTCCCTGATAAGCCTATGTGGACTGCACAAGCTAATTTGGGTCGACACGTTACGAATATGCATTAAACCCCCTTTTCACAGAGCGTGGCTCTAATAATAATGTGGAATTTTCATAAACATCACTGTTTTATTTGCAATTGAAGTGTATGTTTTAAGTATAGGGAAACATGTATATGTGTTATGTCAATGTCTCATGTTAAAACAGAAAATTAGAAACCTGTTTATAAAAAGAAAAGAAAATTAAATGCGCATTTGATTCAAATCAAGTTCATTAGCAACATGCAAAGATGCAAGAAGTAATTAATTTGCATTTCAAATAATTGACTGGCTAAGACTAATATACTTTCCACATTAAAGTTGCTTTGTTTTGATTTTTCCGAATTTTCAATCAAGAAAAAACTTTTGAAGCGATTGCAAAGTGTCATATTGTTATCTCTATTTATTAACAGGGGCGAAAAGTCCAGAGAAGAAAGACACAGAAAAGAAGACCGCCAGTAGTTTCTTTTGTAAGATATTTTCCTGACATAAATCTGACCCTGGATGGGTTTTATAATAATATCTTTATAAATCAAAACATTATGGGCATACTTTCAATTCTATTTTTCACAATAATTGTTTTAATAAACAAGCCTGATTTATTATGCACTCTCATAGTAAAAGTTAAATTTTATACTGTATACGCTACTATTACTGAATTTAAATTAGCCCAAATAACATTTACAAGCAAAGGGCTGTTGGGCCTGTAATAAACATATAGAGTATAGACTGTAATAAATTTGAATTATTTCAACTTATATTTATTAGGATGATTTTCTTACATAATACTACTCAACAAATATGCATTCAATCTCATCCTTATTGTAGCTCCAAAAGCAGAAAAGACGGCGGTCAAGGAAGAACCAAAAGATGAAAGTAGTGAAGACAAACCTGTAGAGAAGAAGCCGTAAGTTATACGTACTTTGTTATGGTTTTGTATTTGTTTTCAATGGACCGATAAATTTTATTTTTTATCCCCGGCTAAAGGCGGAGGGATATAGAATTGGCGTTGTCTGTCCGTCATTCCGTCTGTAACACAATTTTGAAATTGGCAGGGGATATCCATTCAATGAATTTGCTTGTTTTTATTAGCTCCTGTAACTTATTTCCTGTTTCTGGCTATTTTTAGCTCGCCTGTTCTCAACATGCTAAGGGTGAGCTTTATGGAGCACATTTTGTCTGTTGTGCGTTGTCATTCTTGCGTTGTCCATAAACTTTTCATTCAAATGACATTTCATCCTTAAGCGCTGGGCAGATATATAATCTCTTTCGAAGTTGTTCATATAGCTCCAGTCAGCAGTATATTTAGTTAACCAGAAATGGTTTGGAAAATGAAACTTCAAACAATATTGGAAACTGCAAGGGTGAAGGGGTTGAAGGTTTGGCATTTAACATCATGCCTCTGAGGTCAGAACTGGCCACACTCCAGAGATTACATGATTTATATAGACTTCTACAGTATATAAATTAAAAAAAACAATTAAACTGCAAGAGAGGGGTTTAATATTTGGCGTGTTACATCGTATAGTGGGTTATATTCAAATCATGCTCCCGGGGTCAAAACTGGCCACACCCTAGGAATCATGATTTTCCTAGACTTATATATAGTTAATAACTTTAATCATCTTTTTTTTAAGTCATGCCCCAGGGGAAAAAATAGACCCTGTCTGGGGGTGTGAGGGATGAAATGTTATATATTGAATTTATATTTACTGTGACCTCAGATTGTGGTCCTCTACATAGATTGTTCAAATCATACCTCTAGGTTCCCACCTGTGGTCCTCTACATAGATTGTTCAAATCATACCTCTAGGTTCCCACCTGTGGTCCTCTACATAGATTGTTCAAATCATACCTCTAGGTTCCCACCTGTGGTCCTCTACATAGATTGTTCAAATCATACCTCTAGGTTCCCACCTGTGGTCCTCTACATAGATTGTTCAAATCATACCTCTAGGTTCCCACCTGTGGTCCTCTACATAGATTGTTCAAATCATACCTCTAGGTTCCCACCTGTGGTCCTCTACATAGATTGTTCAAATCATACCTCTAGGTTCCCACCTGTGGTCCTCTACATAGATTGTTCAAATCATACCTCTAGGTTCCCACCTGTGGTCCTCTACATAGATTGTTCAAATCATACCTCTAGGTTCCCAACTGTGGTCCTCTACATAGATTGTTCAAATCATACCTCTAGGTTCCCACCTGTGGTCCTCTACATAGATTGTTCAAATCATACCTCTAGGTTCCCACCTGTGGTCCTCTACATAGATTGTTCAAATCATACCTCTAGGTTCCCACCTGTGGTCCTCTACATAGATTGTTCAAATCATACCTCTAGGTTCCCACCTGTGGTCCTCTACATAGATTGTTCAAATCATACCTCTAGGTTCCCACCTGTGGTCCTCTACATAGATTGTTCAAATCATACCTCTAGGTTCCCACCTGTGGTCCTCTACATAGATTGTTCAAATCATACCTCTAGGTTCCCACCTGTGGTCCTCTACATAGATTGTTCAAATCATACCTCTAGGTTCCCACCTGTGGTCCTCTACATAGATTGTTCAAATCATACCTCTAGGTTCCCACCTGTGGTCCTCTACATAGATTGTTCAAATCATACCTCTAGGTTCCCACCTGTGGTCCTCTACATAGATTGTTCAAATCATACCTCTAGGTTCCCACCTGTGGTCCTCTACATAGATTGTTCAAATCATACCTCTAGGTTCCCACCTGTGGTCCTCTACATAGATTGTTCAAATCATACCTCTAGGTTCCCACCTGTGGTCCTCTACATAGATTGTTCAAATCATACCTCTAGGTTCCCACCTGTGGTCCTCTACATAGATTGTTCAAATCATACCTCTAGGTTCCCACCTGTGGTCCTCTACATAGATTGTTCAAATCATACCTCTAGGTTCCCACCTGTGGTCCTCTACATAGATTGTTCAAATCATACCTCTAGGTTCCCACCTGGCCATGCCCCATTTCACAGCTGAGCAATTTTGGGCCATCTTGTCCCTCTTGAAAAAAGTTGCTATAAGAAAAGATATATGACATGGACAAATTTCATCCAGACAAGGCTAGAATACATAATCCTATCTTATGGACATAGCACACTTTTTCTTGAATTTGTTTTGGTAAGTAATTTTTGCTTGTTATCACTGGTATCTGAGCTTACCCATTAAAAAATCCACCTTTCCGCTCAAATTTGAGAATGAAATTGAAGGTTGTGTGAGTTTAAAATTGTCTACTTGCCAGGTACTGTACACAATGAAACTGGACTTCAGTTTTGACGATTTTAATGACATTACAGGCACAGTAAAATTATTCTTGGATTCAGACTCTGAGCCCAGAAAATGTTAAGGGCGAGGAAAGTTTTTTAATTCTCTACGTGTTGGGCAAATGCATTTAACCAGTAAAGAAATATTCATCAAATTCCAAAACTCCTTTCACACAAGTGATAGTGTTAGCAAGTTCCAAATAAAAATACTGTTCTCAAAGAGACTGCACTCTTGTTTTGACAATTTTGATTACAATTGACATTATTTGCACAGTAAAATAATTCTTGAATTTGGCGCAGCTGAATGCGCTCAGTTTGTGGATGAGGCTGCTTTTAACAAATTTATAATTATAGTACTGATACATTTATTGAATGAATAATTGAATCTTTACATTGAGAGCAGATTAAAATGCAGGGTGAGTAGATTGTCAGACTTACCCGACCTGCAGTGCGAGTGTCTCTGGACTGTTTAAAATGCCTGTTCGGGCCTCTCTGCATATACATACCCTATCTGCAGTTTTTTCAAGTATGTATGTGTGACCTTCAGCATATTTGATTTGTAGATTCTTGGAATTAAGCAATGATTTTCTTTAAGCGAGTGTGAACATGTCATTTCCCGATATTCATGCATAGATGAAGATGATGAGTATTATTTGTTACTGACTTGTGTAGTCTCGTGTGTTTGTTCTAATGATACACCAGTAATACACATATTTTTAGGGGATGAAAGATTTTGTGCAGGGAGGTTAGTTGAGATATTCTTTATTCACTGGAATGTAATGTACCCAATATGCTATCAAATCTGGGGTGTAAAATATCACCCCAACGTGCACACACATCGATTCTAATCACCTCGCTTCCAGACAAGACCTGCTTCAAAATAAAGGTTCTGACTGATCTGAAATGGTGTCGCCAGATCGGACGAGTATTTCAGATATCCTACCAATTATTTAGCCTCGTCTTTGGAAAACTGGGCTTAATGTGCGTTAAGATATCCCAGATAAGCCTGTGCAATCCCTACAGGCTAATCAGGGACAACATTTTCTGCCCAGACTGGATTTTTGTGTAGAAGAGACTTCTTTAAAAAAAAAGAAATCTGTAAAAGCGGAAAGTGTGGTCCTTCATTAGTCTGTGCAGACTGCACAGTCTAATCTGGGACGACACTTTATGCACATGAATTTAGCCCAGTTTTCCCAGAATGGTGCTGAATTCTGGGCAACATGACACAGCAATGACCAAGAACACAACATCATGTTTTATTGATTACATGAAGCTCACAACAAATACATAATTGAAGATTTAAATGTGGACTGTAAGCAGTCTTACTAAGTTCTCTTACGACATTAAGTGCACAACATCAACACTAAATTTACTAAAGCAATATACATTAAAATGACCAAAATGTCTTTTACAAACAAGTGAGTTGTTGTGAATTATTGTGCCAGTATACCTGTAAACAAGTGGTCCAAAATGATTTTGTCTAAATGTTTAACCCATTTATGCCAAGTGGACTCTCCCACCCTTCAAAATTGGATCAATTTATTTCCAAAATTAGAGTTGTCTGGTATATTTATTTCTATTTTTAGAATATTTCTCACATAAACTTTTAAGCAAACAGCGTAGACCCTGATGGGACGCCGCATTATGCCGCGTCTCATCTGGGTCTATGCTGTTTGCCCAGGCCTTTTTTGTAGACGCTAGGCATAAATGGTTAAATATTAGTATTGGGTGATGTACTTGATTTATAGTGATATTTTATCTGTAACCTAACATAAACATGTACACATTTTTGCTTTAAAATAAAAATAAATTCTTATACATATTCTTGATTCTGTTTAGTTTGTTCAACTGGGACCAAAACACCATGTTTACATGGAGACACTTGCTCCGCAAACTATCCAAAAATGCTTCGATAAAACATTGATTGTGACACCATTTCTATATTAAAAGTTTGAAATTATAATTTTAATATTCCTATTATAAATGTTTCCACCCAATTTAAGACTCTTTGATTTATTGTGTTAAGTTTCCCCACTGGTTGAAAGAATGCAAATACTGTCTGTAACTTTGTGTCCTCTTCCACAATATACAAAAAACAACAACTGCTAATACAAGCACTGTCAGTCATCAGCATGTATAAGGTAACCTGAAAATGTAGATGAGTCATTAGAAATGGCCGAATCCTTCTTAAGTCTAAGGTACACCTTGTCCCCCGCCTCCAGTTTAAATATAGCCGTGTTACTGGCGACTCCAAACCCTGATCGGCGATCGCCGTGCATTGGGATTCGCGGCTGCTCGTTCAGCATGATCGTCACGAAGGCGTCCTTGTCCTCCTGGCTTAAGATGTGAGCGTGGAATAGATAGGTGCCGTTAACTTTGCACACAAACTGGGACGAGTGCGCGTCGAAGGCCTGGCCTTCGTTGAGGAATATTTTGTCAAATTCTATGTTGGTGTCTTGTTGTACGGGGCCAAACCTTGATGTGCGTGTGACGAAGAACGCTATCTTTGGTGATTGAACGCACTTCTCACCTGAAACGTTAGGGTGTTTGCAATGGATGTCATATGTTAATACAGGACGAGAATAAAGTTTCCACAAAATTATGGATTTTTTTTTTGTGTAAGTGTGGTTTGGTTATTATTCAATTATTGCACTGGGTTCCCTCTGCAAATGCAAAGCTTATTGTTTCTACATATTTGATTACTGAAATCTGTATTAATCTGCAATTTTAACTTACATTGCATTTGGCTATCCAATGTTTAACAAATTTACATGTTTACACAAAACAGGAAGTATAACCCTGGAACGGTCTGTTATGAAAGGCATAAGCTTAATTTCAACCCTGTCTGAAAAAGTGTGTATTTAATTCATACCTTTTATTCCTTTGTCCCCTTTTGGCCCAAACACCCCCATTGGTCCCAGCTGGCCCTTTTCCCCATCCTTGCCAGCAGCCCCACATTGACCTTTGGCCCCTTTACGGCCCTTCTCTGCCTTCTCTCCCAGGTCACCTTTAGGACCATAGGAACCTGTGAAAATGTAATATATTTTATATAATTTCAGACATTGTGACAAAAATGGTTACGAAGAATGTGTAATATAATCATCATTACATCTTCAATTGTTTTTAAACGTCTAATAATGCACATTTTTTCATTACAAAAATATACAAAATAAGGCAGTTTGAGCAAGTTGGTGTTTTTTTGTCCCAATGTTTTTTATTCAAATGCTTTTTTTTAAAGGTTTATGACTGTTTCTCTACAAAGAAAAAATAGCATTAAATAATAACTATTTTGTTTACAGTTACTCTTGATATCCAGTTACCAATGATATGATCACTTCAAGTCCCAGTGATATCATCAGCTTATTTCATAGTGCTATCACCAGTTCAGTTTCCAGTGCCATCACAGAGAACCTTACTGCACTACCAGGGGTGGCGAAATCTAAAAAAACTATACGTGTCCACGGATAACCATTTAGGAAATTTAACTTGTCTGTTGCTGAACTACACTTGTCCGTTAATGTTTATTTAATTATAAACGCATTTATTGTTATACCTACCATTCTAATCAGACCCTAAAGTGTTCACCTTCACGATAAAATCGTGGCGAGTTACTTAGAAAACTGATGATGGCAACCGGGTGTTATAATCGTGGAAATTGTGCATTTCATGCGTAGTATTGTCAAAACATTTTTTCATCGCTTCAAGCGTTTAAACAAAGACTCGTTGAATTAATTACACACAACTGTAAACGTTTTGTTTTATTCTCAAATGAGCATAAGTAAATGTGTAATCCGACAAACACTTCCGAATTTTAATGACAGCCATTGCCATATGCAGCGTAACTATCTGGCTATGCTCGAATTTGTATGAAGTAAACCATGAGAAAAAACTGAAGCTAGAATTTAGCTAACATTTGGTATTAATGCATTTAAAATTTTTAGACGAACGTTCAATATTTAGATACAGAATTGACAAACAAACCAGTCTGTTCACTGTCTAATAGTCGGGCCGAATGTTGAAAATGGGGATGCTCCCGGTCTCAAATAGAATAAGGGAGATCACCGCGCAGGAGAGTGCCCGTATTTTAGCTTGATTTGCTTCGCAAATAGCACTGACAATGTAACCGTGTGTCAACATCCGGTTTTTTAAAACTTAATTACAATGTATTTTTTTGTATTCCTCGACCCGACTGGTTGTCCAAGGACAACTTAATTGAAAAAAATCAGTTGCCCAGACAAGCAAATGTACGACTCGGGCAACTCGGACATTTGATTTCGCCACCCCTGACTACCAGCCTATGTTTCGCATACCAGTATGCTTATAACAACTTCAGGCTATAACAACATCTTGCATCCAATTGACTAATAATGTTTGTATGAAACCTTTTTCTCCTGGATATCCTTTCTCTCCGCGGTCCCCCTTGGAACCCTCGGGTCCAGAAGTGCCAGGAAGTCCATGGTTACCGTGGACACCGGGGGCACCTGGGGGCCCCATGCAGCACGAGTTGCAAATCTCTCCTTTTGGGCCAAGGGAGGCAACACACTGTATCGCTAACATCAGAGCTACTGTAAGAGTTGTCCATCTTGACATCTTGCCTGTTCATCCAAGGATTTCTGAAAAATTCAGATATGTGTGCAATTAAATATTCATTTCATTTTAAAACTACTCATTGTCTTAATAACAGTTATTGATAAACAATTATGTTTTACCTAAATTTTTACTGGAAGTCATATAATGCATTCAGAAATATTTAACAAAGAAAGGTCATTTTGAGAAGAAAAGAAACTTACTAATGATAGCAAATTTTGTAAATGAGATATTTTTCTTCATCACAAGTCCTCCTGGCAAATAACATTATTTGTGTTAATGATGTCAAAGAAACATGGATATTAACACTTTAAAAGGGTGTTTGGAGATAATGATTTAGATGGGGTTAAAACTTCAATATCAGTGCCAACCTTTACCCAAGCATTAAAAGCATTACTTGGCATATAATATTTTGAATTGCATTATCAATGTTGTTTTTTATTGTTTTGTTGTCAAAAGTTTTTTATTTATATTTATACACATTTTGACAAAATATATAATGCATGATAAATACTATGCCAATATAGAATTGTTCGAAACTTATCTTTGCACGGGACGACATTGGAGAAACAAACAGGGAAAAGAAATAGTATAATGCTTTTTTAGAGATTAAAGTCAGAAACATGAACAAAATTAAAGTCATGATAGGTATGTCATACACAAAAATTGTGTGGAAATAATATATCATTGCTTAAGCAATATTTAAAATAAATATATAAATAAATAAAAGTTATATAATAGTAGAAATGTTTAGAAGGGGAGAATTAAATGTTTTTTAATCAGCACTGTGAATGCAATGCTCTTATTGTCAAGTTTCAATTGTCAATCGTTACTTGTCAATAAATATCAGAGGAAATCACATGCTTGTCAGGAAAACTCATGGAATTTTCTTTGGAATTTCAGACTCCACAATTTATTTCCATGAATGCTTCTCTGGCTCCAATGCCATGTGTCCATATCCTGAACTGATCCACAAAACCTGCCAGTTTTTGTTTTCACCAAAATGATTTTGGGAATGGGGCCAGGTCCCTTTGGATTTGGAAAAATCATGTTGTTTAGACTTAAATTGGGAAATAGGTGTTGTTGTATTTTGGCTAACAAATGTTTTAAAATTGAGAATTAAAGTGATTTCAATATTATATTTAGTAAGGTTCAACTTATAGAGCTAAGTTGGAGATGAACTAAATGTTGACCTTCAATTGGGAGTTTTAAGGTCCCATTTGGGAAATATATATATATACTTTTTTCAATCGGGAATGGGTCCTTCTACAGGCCCCAAATTTGAAAGAAAAAACACTGCCTGCATAACTCTCCTTTAAAACTGCTATCATAATAAATTCGTGCTCAGCATTTTGAGTTAATTTGTATGTTAATTTCTGTGCCATCTTCCTTTCTTAAAATAAAAGCCTTTCTAAGAAAATTAGCAAACGCTTTAACATTGGAGAACTTTTACAATGATTGATGCTGTGTTGTTGTTTCTGTAATGACAGTTTGTCACTTAGACAACACAGATGGAAGGGCCCAATAAAAGACTTTCTTTGTCATGGTTTTATCTTGATGCTGCTAATGTGGCAAAGATTGATTTCTATTTGCAAACGTTGGAGTGCCTGCAATTATGGAATGCGTTTAGAATGCTTGCATATATGGTGCAGTTTGTTGGCACATTTTTTTTTTTTTCAAATTACCCTTTGTTATCCCCCACCAAAGGCGGAGGGAAATACAATTGGCGTTGTCCGTCTGTCGGTTATACCGTCTGTCACAAAATTTTGAAATTGGCGGGGGATATCAATTCAACAAATTTGCTGGTTTGTTTTCAAATGTTGATTATAATAAAAGACACTTGCATTTGGGCATAACATTTTATAGCAATATAATGAAGACATGGCTACTGACAGCGTTTTTTTTCCTTCTTTGAACGGGTCCGGTAAACGGCCCTGTTCCCAATCGGGACCGGACCTGGTCCCAAAATCGCCGACGGACCCTTCCCAATTTAGAAAACGGTCTTTTCCCAAATAGTTTATATAAAAACGGCTGACAAAACGACTTCAGAAGTTAGTAAACAAGTATGAAAAGGAAACGGTTGTTGTTGTAGTTGTTGTTGTTCATTTAGAATGAGGCCGACGCAACTTCCGATAGGTGGAGCCACCTAGTTACCAAGTTGACTGTTCCCCGGCCGGCATACATAATGCGGCATTATTGAATGCTGGCGGGGAAACAGTCAACCAAATAAGGCAATAGTAGTAAAATTGACCTTGTTTTGTACGCTTCGATAACAATGTTTCACATGTTCGTGACAGTTGTTTATTGAACGTTCTCGTTAAATACAGATTCAATATACAAAATAAAACCCTTATCCGAAAAGAATGATAGATATTTCGAAATGCCGACTTTGACAAAATATTTTCCCGGGTTTTGGTTTTATTCGTAGCGACGTCTTTACGTAGTAAACAAACCCAAATATGGAAATCCGAAATCTCGTTTTACTCTTCAAATACTCGCGGCGAAGTTAAATAGTCAACTACTTCCGACGATTTTGCACACTCGCATCGTGGTTTTTATATAAATAGCCAGAAAATGAGTCACAATTCAAAATACTACTTGAAGAAAGTGAACAAAACGAAATCAGCCAAGCATAAAAGTCTTGTAATAAGCACGTCACCCTTTGACA
>VMBQ01004502.1:35244-74354 GCA_007657795.1 Dreissena rostriformis
TTAAAAAAAAAAAAAAAAAATTTTTTTTTTTTATAAAGAAGTTTCTTATGACTTATGATTACTAGACTATTTCTCAATTTTATTTTTAAAACAACCTACAAAATATATAATCAATATTTAATAGTATTTTTATTAAAAATGGCCAGGAAAACTCCTGTTGTGTCAATATTTGTTGATAAAAATAAATCCCATTATGGTCCTTTTTGTCGATAAAAAATTCCCAAGTTTGCCACTTTTATTGATTGAAAATTCCAAATTTGACCAGACTCCTTTTCCCAAAATAGCTGGAAAAAACCCTGTGTGAATATGATATTAATAACAAACTACTGTTTTACAGAGTCATTAACCCATTTCAATGTTTTTTAATCTGATATAACACTTCCTTATAACAGGGTTTAACAGTGGTTGCCCCGGAAAAATTCCCTGAGTAAAAATCGTAAAATTACCTTTTTGTAAAACATTAATATCTCCATCTTGCATCTTCATTTTGCCCTTGTTTTTGTATATGAATTTGTTACACCTTTGTATTGGCAATTGTGTACTAATTCTTTAGATAACATGTTCAGCGATTGATAAAAATGAGACTTAAAACGCTTAATAACTTTATTTAACATACAATATAGAACTCTTTCATATTATTTGAATTTGAACACTAGAAACTCTCTAAATACTCTTTACACAAAATCGGTAATTCTTACATAAAAATGTGTTCTAAAGCATGGATGAATGAAATGAAAGTGATTCTAAAACAATTTTAATTAATGAATCGTCATTGTTGATAAACCCTTTAATAATTGTATTATTTTCTTGTTTTTAGTGTGTTTTGTAAGTTTAATTATATTAATAATAATTAATAATAATATTATTAATAAGAAAGTCTCAATTTACAGAAGGTAACACTTTAAGGTTCATGAATCATTACAAATAGTTAACACACATACTGTTTTATGTAAAAAAACACACAATTTAAAAAATGAATAAAAAGATTATTAAATAAACATTATATGTTTTGGAGACCCGTGAAGTTGAATTTGACTCTTAATTTTTTATTTTGAAATTTGAAAATGTGGGCAAATATCAATTAACCTTGGATTAAGCCTAGTGAAAACCCTGTTCTATTTAATTTGCTATGCTATTTTGATCCAGATTTTATAAGATTTCCTAAGTATTTCTTAAGGCACAGTGAAAAACTTGAGGTGAATGTCTTTGAACAATAATTGGTGAATTTTTAAGATGCGTAGCAGAGGGATATGCCCCATTTAAGATTGTAAAGATGTTATAAACATGACAAGCAATTAAACCTGTTAAAATTTGTGCTCTTTTTCTGGGTCACCTTTTGCAAGTCCATTAACGTTTAAAATACAATCTCTTCTTTTGGAGGAAATAAACGTGTTTTGCTCGTCAAAGCAACTTTACGCGCTTAAATAAAAGGCCCCGGCCCCTTCCCTAATTGGCGAAAAAAACACTTGCATTTGTGGTGACTGTTTTACAGAGTCATTAACACTATTGTGGTGACTGTTTCACTGAATCCTGAAACCATTTTAGGTGACTGTTTTACAGAGTCGTGAACCCATTTGTGGTGACTGTTTTACAGAGTCGTGAACCCATTTGTGGTGACTGTTTCACAGAGTTTATGAACCCCTTTTTGGTGACTGTTTTACAGAGTCGTGAACCCATTTGTGGTGACTGTTTCACAGAGTCGTGAACCCATTTGTGGTGACTGTTTTACAGACTAGTGAACCCCTTTGTGGTAACTGTTTTACAGAGTCATGAACCCATTTGTTGTGACTGTTTCACAGAGTCGTGAACCCATTTGTGGTGACCGTTTTACAGAGTTGTGAATCCATTTGTGGTGACTGTTTTACAGATTTGTGAACCTATTTCTGGTGACTGTTTTACAGATTTGTAAATCCATTTGTGGTGACTGTTTTACAGATTTGTGAACCCATTTGTGGTGACTGTTTCACAGAGTCGTGAACCCATTTGTGGTGACTGTTTTACAGAGTTGTAAACCCATTTGTGGTGACTGTTTCACAGAGACATGAACCTGTTTGTGGTGACTGTTTTACAGAGTCGTGAACCCCTTTGTGGTGACTGTTTTACAGAGTTGTGAACCCCTTTGTGGTGACTGTTTTACAGAGACATGAACCTGTTTGTGGTGACTGTTTTACAGAGTTGTGAACCCATTTGTGGTTACTGTTTCACAGAGTCATGAACCCCTTTGTGGTAACGGTTTTACAGATTCGTGAACCCATTTGTGGTGACTGTTTTACAGAGTAGTGAACCAATTTGTGGTGACTGTTTTACAGAGTCGTGAACCCCTTTGTGGTAACTGTTTTACAGATTCGTGAACTCGTTTGTGGTGACTGTTTTACAGAGTTGTGAACCCATTTGCTGCCATGTTTTACAGAGTCGTGAACCCATTTGTGGTGACTGTTTTACAGAGTTGTGAACCCATTTGCTGCCATGATGGTTAAGGGTAAGAAGGAGGAGGAGAAGGAGGGGGACTATGACCCGACACGCAGCAGTTACCACCCCATAGACCATGCCTGCTGGAAACACGGCGAAAAGTAGGTATCCTGCTCCTGGTCCCAATGATAAGCACCATACTGTGAGGCCTGTACTGGTACATTTTGATTAATGCTTTAACAAGCCCCTAGTTGAATTAGTCCTATGTATGTGGGTCTGTAGTGTACTCTTTGTTCAAGGAATGATAATGTTTGATGACTTTGGCTTGTTTAATCAAACTCATGTTCATGATAATGATTTTGTATACATAACAAATCATTAACATTCGAAATAGAAAAATTTGAATAACGCTTTTAATAAGACTTGCCAAGCTTTGCTTAGGTTAAATCTTAAATTTGCATGATAGTATAATATGTTTACTGTATGGACAAGTGACAAACTGACAATTGCATGATCATATGTGATATCCAAGTTTGCAACAACTTGAATCTAATTCAGTCCTTTATTGACATGCTTACTTGACAAAGACTAATTGAGTTGCATCATGCAAAAATAGGCCTTATGACATATTCAGCCACCGTTGTCTGATGCAGAGCTACCCTGTCGGTAAATGAAACAATGAAATCTTGCGTGACTTTATAGCTGACAGCTTGGTCTGGAGCTACGCTGGCCGCACATGGTGTAAGACCCATTTTTGCATGACAAGGCTAAATTATGTTATTTTGCCTTGTTTCAGAGTTCCATACTTAGCTCTTGCTAAAACATTTGAAGCCATAGAAAATGTCTCTGCAAGGTAAAGTATGATATGAATTTAAGTCATTAATGTATATTAGATATGGAGCTTTCTAAGAAAGGCATGGAGAGAAAAACAGTATCATTTAATAAACATGTCTTTCAAACTAGTTCACAAGATTTACTATATAATTGAGTGGTGAATGGCTTCATTTGCTACGTTTCTTTAAAAACTTGCAATTTGTAATTTTGACTTTATGAAAAGCTGAGTAGAACTGTTTCAGAATATGTTAGAATTGATAAATATTGAATGTAGCCATACAGAAATATAGCATTTCATGTGATACATGTAGAAAGGTCTTATAAAAGCAACAGGATACTATACAACTGAAAGTCTGATCTTGCAATGAGTAGACATGGTTTTTAATTTACTAGCCATTAAATAATAACCAAAAGAAAGGTTATAGTACATAGGAACCTTGTTTTTTTTTCCTCTTTTGAATTGACTTTTAAAATTAAGATTTTATTAATGGTTGAGTCATTTAGAAAGCTAAGAACGTTTTTTATAAACAAAATAATCTTATAAAAGATTTTTGAATACTGCCTGCTGCGTTTGTTAGAGTTTGATCCACGTGCATGGTTATCAATCCCAAACTTTACTGTCGATTACAGGTTGAAGATAGTGGAAATCCTGTGCAATTTCTTCCGCTCAGTGATAGTGCTCTCCCCTGATGAGCTGTTGCCCTGTGTGTACCTGTGTCTCAACAAGCTGGCCCCAGCTTACGAAGGCGTTGAGCTGGGAATCGGAGAGACTGTTCTTATGAAGGCTATTGCACAAAGCACTGGTACTATGCTTCTACTAATGTGGCTATTTTTAATGCCAAGCATATTTTTATGTTTGCTGCTTGTAACTTTTTTAATACTGCAGCACACGTGGTGAGACAAATATAAATGAGGCCAAAAAACACTTGATTTTTACCTCAAGAATACATAACTCTTTATATGCAGTCAATTAAGCTTGACTGCATTGTTTAATGAGCTTACAAATAATATTGGAGGTAACGGCTATTATCCTTTAGCTATTTAAACATAATATAAGTATTTTAGGTGATTTATCCAATTTACATTTATTGAGCAATTTCTCTATAACCAACATGCATTGGACATTATTTGTTAAATTATATTTGAGTACCAGTGCTTTCCACAGGCCATTTAACGGTCCCTCCCCGGGGCGCCTGAAATTTTCTGATCAGTGTATTTTGGCAGTTACCGCAGCTAGCCATTCTTAAGATCAAAGTGATATCGACTTCGCTAAAAAAATTTGAAAGCCGATTTACGATCCTTTTTCGCTTTTCCCAACTAAAGCCCGGCTAAAGGCGGAGCGTCGTTGATGGAAAATCAATATTGGCAAATGAGAGCGCACGCTTTGGATGAGCGACAGCAGTTGTAGGCTGGCAATACCTGCAGTTAAATCATGCAGACGACTCGTGGCATACATGTTATTGCCACAGAAATCTTGGCCAGTTACTTAGAAGACTGATGATCGCAACCAGCTGTAATCCTCATGAAATCGTGCCTTTCATGCATAATACTGTCAAAACAAATTATTTGGATCGTAAAGTGTTTAAAAAAATTATCGTTCAATTCATTACGCACTGTTAATGTTTTGTTGAAATCTCAAAAAAGCATAATTAAATTTGTAATCCGAAACCCACTCCCGAATGTCGATGTTAACGCGTATGTAATCCGAAACACACTTCCGAATGTAAATGTAAATGCCACGTTTATATATTCTTGATTCAAATAAGCAGTGTCAATTTATTTTGTGTTGACGCTTTGTCTCAACAAAAAGGACGCGAAAATTATGCCGCATGTACAACGTCGCGTCATTTGCATAGAAAGCCTGGGTGTATTGAGCGTTGTATCACACATCACGTCAGGGGATTTACGCATGTTCAGAGGCAATATTTCATCAAATCTATAAATAGTCACTTATGCCAAAATTTATTTGATACTTTAGAAAAAATTGCAACGTTTGTGTTAAAGAAATTATTGAGCACTTTCATCGGCAATATTTACCAGAAAGTGCTTTTTAAAATGGAATAAACGGAATTATCAGGTAATGAATTGAAACTTGAAAAGTAGTAAGTATAATAGTACTAGAGTAGGGTTGATAGGGATTTATTGGGGAACTGTGCGAGTCGGGATTTTACTACATGTATCTATGCGGGAAAGTTTTAAAACAATTAAAAAATAGATCTTTATAAATGACTTTATAGCTGGGGTTTTTCTTGAAGCATCATAGCGCACCCAATGACGTCTTTTGACACTGTTTTTCTTAAAGTTATTAGGCACCACAGAACGTCCATTGACATGCTAAATTTAAAAAATCAACAGTTCTGGGGCGCCTGAAAAAAATCCTGTGGAAAGCACTGAGTACCGGTACCAGATAAAAACTATTTGTATGTGTTGGGATTGATCCTGGGTCAAAGGCAAACATCAACATATTGAACAATTGACAACATGAAACAGTATTAACCCATTTATACCTAGCGTCTAGAAAAAAGGCCTTGGCAAACAGCGTAGACCCAGATGAGACGCCACATGATGCGGCGTCTCATCAGGGTCTGCGCTGTTTGCTTAAAGGAATTTCTGTAAGAAATATTCTAAATATAGAAATAAATATGCTAGACATCCCTAATTTTGGAAATAAATTGATCCAATTTAGAAGGATGGGAGAGTCCACTAGGCATAAATGGGTTAATGTGGAACAGTACTTCATTGTCTTTGAGATATTGAAACAATCATTGTCTGTAATGTTGATGTTTAAAGGTCGCAGTATGGAGAAGATCAAAGCAGATGCCCAGGAGAAAGGAGATCTAGGAATAGTGGCGGAGGTAGGGGCTGTATTCTGTATTAATTGGGATGAATCCCTGTTGAAGGGACAGTTTTACAGTTTAGTGCTAAAATATTATTTCAGAAAATAGAAATTTATAAACATATTTTTTTTTAGAATCTATGGTTGCAGTTTTTTAAGTAGTTTTTGAGTATTTTTGTGTGAAAGTTACTAGGTGATGTCTTTTAGGTAGTACAATAATTTTGTTTAGCTTAGTTTGTATTTGACAAACCTTGCAATATAAACCGAATAGTATTACTGAGCAGAACAAACACTTATCAGCAACACTCTGGGAAAATTCTGCTTAATACATGTGCGTAAAGTATTTCCCAGATTAACCTTCACAGGCTAATCAGGTGCAACACTTTGGACTTTTATGGAATTTTTAGTTTAAAAGATGTCTCTTATTTATGGAAAATCCAGTGTATACTGAATATGTCGTCCCTGAATAGCCTGTTTGGCCTTCACATGTAAATCTGAGAAAATACTTAACGCTTATACATTAAGCCTGGTTTTCTCGGAGACTGACTCATAATTATTTTGCACATCCAAGAACTGTGAAGCTGCAACTAAAGGATACAATGTCATGTTCGTCACATTTTACAAGAATACTGGAATCTGTGAAATTCAAATAATCACATCCTCCATGTGTAAACAAATCTACAGAACTGTAAATATGTGTCCACGTGCTGCTGCATTCATAATGTCATTTGTGTCGTGTTCTGAGAAAACTGGTCATAATGCTCGTGCGTTAAGTGTCGTCCATGATTAGCCTGTGCAGTCCGCCCAAATTGGATTTTTGTTAAGAAGAGACTTCATTTAAACAAAAAATGTCATAAAAGCGGAAAGTGTCGTCCCTGATTAGCCTGTGCGGATTCACAGGCTGATCTGGGACGACACTTTACGCACAAGCATTATGCCCAGTTTTCTCAGAACACGACTTATTTTACAATGTACTTGCTTCAATAGAGTGAAGAATTGCTGTCCAAGGTGTAGCTGTTCTGTCAAAGGGGGTTTGCTTCTTATTTAGGAATGAATTTTAATATTGAAATATTTGAATTGGCTAATCTTTAACGATTCAAGTAGTCTAATATTGCAGGTTTGAGTAGGCTGATATTGAAAGATTTGAGTAGGCTAATATTGGAAGATTTGAGTAGGCTAATATTTGTAGATTGAGTAGGCTAATATTAAGATATTTGAGTAGGCTTATATTGGAAGATTTGAGTAGGCTCATATTGGAAGATTGAGTGGGATAATATTGAAAGATTTGAGTAGGCTAATATTTTTAGATTGAGTAGGCTAATATTTGTAGATTGAGTAGGCTAATATTTTTAGATTGAGTAGGCTAATATTAAGATATTTGAGTGGGCTTATATTGGAAGATTTTAGTAGGCTCATATTGGAAGATTTGAGTAGGCTCATATTGGTAGATTGATAAGGCTTATATTGAAAGATTTGAGTAGGCTCATATTGGTAGATTGATAAGGCTTATATTGAAAGATTTGAGTTGGCTAATATTGGTAGATTGATAAGGCTTATATTGAAAGATTTGAGTTGGCTAATATTGGTAGATTGATAAGGCTTATATTGAAAGATTTGAGTTGGCTAATATTGGTAGATTGATAAGGCTTATATTGAAAGATTTGAGTTGGCTAATATTGGTAGATTGATAAGGCTTATATTGAAAGATTTGAGTTGGCTAATATTGGTAGATTGATAAGGCTTATATTGAAAGATTTGAGTTGGCTAATATTGGTAGATTGATAAGGCTTATATTGAAAGATTTGAGTTGGCTAATATTGGTAGATTGATAAGGCTTATATTGAAAGATTTGAGTAGGCTAATATTGGTAGATTGATAAGGCTTATATTGAAAGATTTGAGTAGGCTCATATTGGAGGATTGAGTAGGCTAGTATTTAAAGATTTTTTTTTTAGGGTAGGCTTGTGTTGAAAGATTTATATTGTTTTTGGCCTGTCTGTCATTCTGTCCGTCATTATGTCCGTCATTCTCTCTTAAAACTTTAACCTTGCTCATAACTTTTGCAATATTGAAGATAGCAACTTCATATTTGGCATGCATGTGTATCTCATGGAGCTGCACATTTTTAGTGTTGAAAAGTCAAGGTCATCCTTCAAGGTCAAAGGTAAAAAAAAATAAAAAAAAAATCAAAGCGGCGCATGAGGGGGCATTGTGTTTCTGACAAACACATCTTGTTTGTAAATGGGATGTATAATCTTCATTTGTTGTCTTTTGCAAATCAAGCAAAGATTTGTCTTTATTAGAAGAATGTAAAATGTACTTGTAGTAAGCTACCATGCTTTTTCAACCCATTCTGATGATTCTTACCAAACCTGCGACCTATATTGACTGTTCATGTTTCCTGTGTTCCTGTTTAGAACAGCCGCAGTAACCAGAGGACGATGTTCCAGCCTGCCTCCCTCACTGTGCCCGCAGTGTTCCAGAAGCTCAAGGATATCGCTACCATGACAGGGAATGCTGTATGTTATACATAACACAGGCAGTTGGCACCTGCTAATATATACGAGTCTCACTCTGGGAAAACTAGGCTTAATGCATGTGCGTAAAGTGTCGTCTCAGATTAGCCTGTGCAGTCCGCACAGGCTAATCAGGGATGACACTTTCTGTCTTATCTGGATTTTTGTTTAGAAGAGACTTCCTTTAACGAAAAATTCTGCCAAAGCGGAAAGTGTTGTTCCTGCACTTGCTAATCAGGGACGACACTTTACACACATAGATTTAACCCAATTTTCCCAGAGCGAGGCTCTTATTTATTTTATTTGCTGTTGATTGCCATTTATATGTTCAGTGCTTGTAGTGAAAACTCTCAGGCCCCAGCATCTAGATATGCAGGGAAATGTATAGCGATAGGCCTGTCTGTTCTTTTTTCTGTCCTTCTGACCAAAGCTTTGATAATTGAAAGGATATTGTCTTCGAACACTATCAACACACCCACATCAACTGACCCCATTTTTACCTTGATATTGACCTACTTTTGGACAAAGACTTATTCAGAGTGTCCAAATTCTTGGTTATCCAACATCAATAATGTTTCCTACAAAGCTTTGATACTTGCATGGATGATGTCTTTCAAGACACACCCTCATCTACTGACCTCATTTTGACCTTGACATTTACCTACTTTTGGACTATGACTTATTCATAAGGTCCAAAGTCTTGATTTACCAAACATGATGTGTTGGGTCAAACATCAATAATTCATCCTTCATAGCATTGGTACTTGCAAGGATGATGTCTTTTAACGCTATCAATACACCCACATCACTTGACCTAATTTTGACCTTGTCTTTGACCTACTTTAGATTAAGACTCATTCAGAAGTGCCAAGTTCAATACCTCTTGCTAAGCGTTGGTAATTTTATGTACGCCATCTATGAACATTCTCAATAACCCCTCACCACCTGACCTCATTTTTACCTTGAAATTGAGCTACTTTTGAACCTTAGACTTGTTCAAATTGGCCCATAAATCAATACTTATAATGCTTACACTTGGGGCATATGGGTTTATTGAACGCGGGATCTTGTTTTTCTCTATTGTGATGAATGCAATAGGCTTACTGATGTCTATTTGATGCACGCTGTGGAGTCATTTTTGAGCGTTAAGCCATCACTCAGGAAAGGTCACTTCTTGTCCAACTAGGGATTATACTAATTACCTCCTGAAAGGTGGACATTATATCCATAATTCCAACATGTAAAGATAAGTAAAGATTTATCATCGTAAATAATCAATTTTTAAGCCATTTCTTATAACAACTCTCCAATGCTACAATAACATAAGAAAAACGCAACAATAACATAATAAAAGAAGCTCTAAATAAGCTATTTTCAAAGTTGCATAATAGTTTTATATTTTATTTACAAATTTGTTTCCTATCAGGTGATGTCAAAGAAGATCGACAAGATCAAGGGCATGTTTGTGGCGTGTCGCCAGTCAGAGGCGCGTTACCTGATCCGCTCCCTGGGCGGGAAGCTCCGGATCGGCCTGGCGGAGCAGAGCGTGCTGACTGCGCTGGGGAATGCCATATACCTCACGCCTCCCGGACAGAGTGAGTAGCTTATGGTGCATGTTCTAAGGGGTTTGGATTGTTGTTAATAATGGAGTTAAAGTTAGTTAGTTTATTAATTATTATCAATGAGTTATTAATCAAGTTTATTAATTTAGCCTGATTGCATTGNAGGAATTTCTGTAAGAAATATTCTAAAAATAGAAATAAATACACCAGACATCCCTAATTTTGGAAATGAATTGATCCAATTTAGAAGGATGGGAGAGTCCACTAGATTTTAATGGGTTAATCAATTACTCACATCTGTATCAATAATCAGTTAAAATTTTGATCAATGAAGCGCCTCTGGGTCAATTCTCATTAAAATGATTGATCAATAACACTTGTCTGAGTGAGTACTCATTTAAATTCTTGATAAATATACTTATGTTGGCAGTACGTAGTTAAATTTATGATAAATGATACCCTTCTGGGTCAATACTAAATTAAAATTAAAAAAATAAAAACTAAGTTTCAACTGTATGTAAACCTGCTAGTTCTCATTCTATTCCTCCCTCCAGTGAGTGCCCAAGCTATGACGCCATCATTGCCTGCATACTGGAGCATGGAATAGACGAGCTGCCCAACAGGTGCAAACTTACGCCTGGTACGTAGCCTAATGGCAGCCTCACTCTATGAAAAGTGGGCTTAATGCATGTGCGTAACACTTTCCAACTTAACTGGATGAAAAGTGTCTTGCACATCTACACTTCATGGAGACTACATATGTTATGTCTGATTTTAATCACTTGATTAAACTATAACAATTAAACACATTTTTAATAACAAAAAATTGAGCCTCTGTGAAAAGGGGTTAAATGCACATTCGTAAAGTGTTGTCCCAGATAAGCCTGTGCAGTCCACACAGGCTAATCAGGAACGACACTTTCAGCCTAAACTGGATTTTCCCTAAAAAGAGATTTCATTTAAACGATTATACCATAACAGCGGAAAGTGTCGTCCCTGATTAGTCTGTGCATACTGCTAATCTGGGGCGACACTTTACACACATGCATTAAGCCCAGTTTTCCCTGAGCTAGGCTCATATTACATCATTATTTTACATAATACTTCACATGCATACCGGGGACCCTTCTAATTAAAACATTGTGAATAGTGATTTCTCTACCCTTTTAAATTGTGTGGGTCATGTTTGACCCTCTAGAATGACATTACATTGATCATTAGCACAAGAGAAGTTCTTCACTATTGACTTCAACATAAAAATTGCAATCGTATAAATGTATCACAAACATCAACTGATCTTATGCACCAAGTTGATATTGATGTTTATCCAAATGATTGTGAAAAATGTGTTATAACTTTACAGTAGTGCATGAAGAGCTGTAAAATTGTATTGCTGTTGCATCAAGCTAAGTACATTTAAAACAAAATGATATCATAGGACCTGACAAAATGATAATTTGTTGCTGTAGTCCTTTGTCTCCTTTTTTCAAACCACAGGGTTCATACAGACCTTGAAAAGTGCTTGAAAATCAAGGTTNTGATTAGGCTTATATTGAAAGATTTGAGTTGGCTAATATTTGTAGATTGAGTAGGCTAATATTAAGATATTTGAGTAGGCTTATATTGAAAGATTTGAGTTGGCTAATATTGGTGGATTGATTAGGCTTATATTGAAAGATTTGAGTAGGCTAATATTGGTAGATTGATAAGGCTTTTATTGAAAGATTTGAGTAGGCTCATATTGGAAGATTGAGTGGGATAATATTGAAAGATTTGAGTTGGCTAATATTGGTAGATTGATAAGGCTTATATTGAAAGATTTGAGTAGGCTCATATTGGAGGATTGAGTAGGCTAGTATTTAAAGATTAGGGTAGGCTAGTGTTGAAAGATTTGAGTAGGTTAATATTGGAATATTTGGAATACTACTCTTCATTTGTTTCTTTTGATTTTTTTTATGTCCCCTTTAAAAAAAAGGGGGGATATATTGTTTTTGGCCTGTCTGTCATTCTGTCCGTCATTCTGTCTGTCATTCTGTCCGCCATTCTGTCTTAAAACATTAACCTTGCTCATTACTTTTGCAATATTGAAGATAGCAACTTCATATTTGGCATGCATGTGTATCTCATGGAGCTGCACATTTTTAGTGGTGAAAGGTCAAGGTCATCCTTCAAGGTCAAAGGTAAAATTTAAAAAAAAAAAATCAAAGCGGCGCATTAGGAGGCATTGTGTTTCTGACAAACACATCTTGTTTGTAAATGGGATGTATAATCTTCATTTGTTGTCTTTTGCAAAGCAAGCAAAGATTTGTCTTTATTAGAAGAATGTAAAATGTACTTGTAGTAAGCTACCATGCTTGTTCAACCCATTCTGATGATTCTTACCAAACCTGTGACCTATATTGACTGTTTATGTTTCCTGTGTTCCTGTTTAGAACAGCCGCAGTAACCAGAGGACGATGTTCCAGCCTGCCTCCCTCACTGTGCCGGCAGTGTTCCAGAAGCTCAAGGAAATCGCTACCATGACAGGGAATGCTGTATGTTATACACAACGCAGGCAGTTGGCACCTGCTAATATATAGAGTCTCACTCAGGGAACACCAGGCTTAATGCATGTGCGTAAAGTGTCGTCTCAGATTAGCCTGTGCAGTCCGCACAGGCTAATCAGGGATGACACTTTCTGTCTTATCTGGATTTTTGTTTAGAAGAGACTTCCTTTAACGAAAAATTCTGCCAAAGCGGAAAGTGTTGTTCCTGCACTTGCTAATCTGGGACGACACTTTACACACATAGATTTAACCCAATTTTCCCAGAGCGAGGCTCATATTTATTTTATTTGCTGTTGATTGCCATTTATATGTTCAGTGCTTGTAGTGAAAACTCTCGGGCCCCAGCATCTACACACAGGTACTTGAAAATATTTTTTTTGTCTTTATATATATAATGAAAGAAAAGGTATCCAACGATGATTTCACAGGTGTATTTAATAAAAATCGCCTTCCATCGTTACTGACAGTTGGACGTCGAGAATTACACACTGCGAATTTGGGGTCATATTTGTGAAACTTTAAGCTGTTTTGGACATACTTGATGGATTTTCATCAAATAAACGGTGTTTAATCATAGATTGGTGCTTCCTGATGGCAACCACAATGACATTTGTGTGCATTATTCGATCTTTCATGCTGTTGCATAGCGTTATTAAATACACCTGTGAAATCATCGTTGGATACCTTTTCTTTTATTATATATAAGGAAAAAAAATAAAAAATCAAGTACCTGTGCATCTACATATGCGGGGAGTGTATAGCGATAGGCCTGTCTGTTTTCTTTTTTCTGTCCTTCTGACCAAAGCTTTGATAATTGAAAGGATAATGTCTTCGAACACTATCAACACACCCACATCAACTGACCTCATTTGTACCTTGATATTGACCTACTTTTGGACAAAGACTTATTCAGAGTGTCCAAATTCTTGGTTATCCAACATCAATAATGTTTCCTACAAAGCTTTGATACTTGCATGGATGATGTCTTTCAAGACACACCCTCATCTACTGACCTCATTTTGACCTTGACATTTACCTACTTTTGGACTATGACTTATTCATAAGGTCCAAAGTCTTGATTTACCAAACATGATGTGTTGGGTCAAACATCAATAATTCATCCTTCATAGCATTGGTACTTGCAAGGATGATGTCTTTTAACGCTATCAATACACCCACATCACTTGACCTAATTTTGACCTTGTCTTTGACCTACTTTAGATTAAGACTCATTCAGAAGTGCCAAGTTCAATACCTCTTGCTAAGCGTTGGTAATTTTATGTACGCCATCTATGAACATTCTCAATAACCCCTCACCACCTGACCTCATTTTTACCTTGAAATTGAGCTACTTTTGAACCTTAGACTTGTTCAAATTGGCCCATAAATCAATACTTATAATGCTTACACTTGGGGCATATGGGTTTATTGAACGCGGGATCTTGTTTTTCTCTATTGTGATGAATGCAATAGGCTTACTGATGTCTATTTGATGCACGCTGTGGAGTCATTTTTGAGCGTTAAGCCATCACTCAGGAAAGGTCACTTCTTGTCCAACTAGGGATTATACTAATTACCTCCTGAAAGGTGGACATTATATCCATAATTCCAACATGTAAAGATAAGTAAAGATTTATCATCGTAAATAATCAATTTTTAAGTCATTTCTTATAACAACTCTCCAATGCTACAGTTACATAAGAAAACGCAACAATAACATAATAAAAGAAGCTCTAAATAAGCTGTCTTCAAAGTTGCATAATAGTTTTATATTTTATTTACAAATTTGTTTCCTATCAGGTGATGTCAAAGAAGATCGACAAGATCAAGGGCATGTTTGTGGCGTGTCGCCAGTCAGAGGCGCGTTACCTGATCCGCTCCCTGGGCGGGAAGCTCCGGATCGGCCTGGCGGAGCAGAGCGTGCTGACTGCGCTGGGGAATGCCATATACCTCACGCCTCCCGGACAGAGTGAGTAGCTTATGGTGCATGTTCTAAGGGGTTTGGATTGTTGTTAATAATGGAGTTAAAGTTAGTTAGTTTATTAATTATTATCAATGAGTTATTAATCAAGTTTATTAATTTAGCCTGATTGCATTGAAAGTGTCAGTTTTACCAAGACACTCAAGTCTTTCTTAGGTATGACCTGTAAATGGTGTCTTAAAAGAAGATTTTGAGAATGCTTTCATAGTGGGGATCAAACTCTGGACCCATGAAAGCTACGTCGGCATCATAATCACCATGCCATCTCAACTACAAGTTAAAGTTTGATTAAATTTCTATGAATTATCATGAAAATTGATTGTTGTGCCAAAATATGCAGTAAACAATATATTTACTTGATTTTTTAACTTGGCTGTTTTCGAAGAAAACCCGAGGTATTGTCATAGCCAGCTCGTCCGCTGTCCACGGCGTCCGAAAACTTTAACATTGGCCATAACTTTTGCAATATTGAAGAAAGCAACTTGATATTTGGCATGCATGTGCATCTCATGGAGCTGCACATTTTAAGTGGTGAAAGGTCAAGGTCAACCTTCAAGGTCAAAGGTCAAAACAACTTTTTTTTTTCTTTTTTTTATGTGTATCTCATGGACCTGCACATTTTGAGTGGTGAAAGGTCAAGTTAAAAAAAAAACAAAAACTTAAACATTGGCCATAACTTTTGCAATATTGAAGATAGCAACTTGATATTTGGCATGCATGTGTATCTCATGGAGCTGCATATTTTGAGTGGTGTAAGGTCAAGGTCATCCTTCAAGGTCAAAGGTCAAAATAACATTTTTTTATATTTTTATTCAAAACTGCACCCACAGCCGAGCGTTGGCACCCGCTCTGCGGTTCTCTTGTTTCATTTATATTTGTCATTTACATTTGTATCAGGCTCAGCTATACATAATTACTGAAAACATAGATAATATTATTGTTTTAACAAATAATGGAAATGTCAGGGAGTTTATGTTTTGCACAGATAATAATGGTTCCATTTATTTGTACAGCTGGTGTTCACGTTTTTTTTTTCTGTTCTAGAATACCCACACGAAGTGTTAAATGCAGGCAAGGGAGTGAACTCTGAAACATTGAAACAAAAGATGGAGGAGTCGTCTCTCATTATCAAGACAACTTACTGGTAAAGTCTGTCCAATGAACTTGTCAATACACAATATTGTAGTGCTTAACCCATTTATGCCTAGCGTCTAGAAAAAAACGTCTTGGCAAACAGCGTAGACCCAGATGAGACGCTGCATTATGGGGCGTCTCATCAGGGTCTGCGCTGTTTGCTTAAAGGAATTTCTGTAAGAAATATTCTAAAAATAGAAATAAATATACCAGACATCCCTTATTTTGGAAATGCATTGATCCAATTTAGAAGGATGGGAGAGTCCACTAGATTTTAATGGGTTAATCAATTTCTCACATCTGTATCAATATTCAGTCAGTGTTTTTTTTCACCATTTTGGGAATGGGACCGGGTCCCTTTGGATTGGGGAAAATAGCGGCGTTTTGACTTAAATTGGGAAATTTATATAATTTTGTATTGTTAGTTTTTTTAACACAAAGAAATGAGAATAATGTGTTCTTAATAATATAATCTGTGATTTGAAGTGCTGCTTGTATTATAAATAATAATTGACCTAATTATTTATACAAATACAACTCAAGACTTTTGAAACGACAGTTAAAATTTTGATCAATGAAGCGCCTCTGGGTCAATTCTCATTAAAATGATTGATCAATGACACTTGTCTGAGTGAGTACTTATTTCAGTTCTTGAAAAATATACTTATGTTGGCAGTACGTAGTTAGATTTATGATAAATGATACCCTTCTGGGTCAATACTAAATTAAAATTAAAAAAATAAAAACTTGAAGCAGAAATCTCAGATGTTGTGTTTTTCATTTCTATCAGTGCAAAATTTGTTTTCCTAATTTGTTTTCAGTGTCTACCATATGAAAACTGTTAACTGTCTGCAATATGTAAACCTCCATGTTCAGTTTCTGATATACATTCAGTTTCAACTGTATGTAAACCTGCTAGTTCTCATTCTATTCCTCACTCCAGTGAGTGCCCCAGCTATGACGCCATCATTGCCTGCATACTGGAGCATGGAATAGAGGAGCTGCCCAACAGGTGCAAACTTACGCCTGGTACGTAGCCTAACCCTTTGAGTGCTGGAACCGGATTTTAAAGGTTTTTGCAAACAGTTTGGATCCAGATGAGACNCATCAGTGAAGTTCTGTCCAGGTTTGAGAACAACCACTTCACCTGCGAATACAAATATGACGGGGAACGTGCACAGGTGAGGTCTTCTGAACATTCTTAAAATAAATTATTAATAATAGAGCCTTGCTCTGTGAAAAGGGGGTTTAATGCATTTGCAAAATGTGTTGTCCAAGATAAGCCTGTGCAGTTTGCAAAAACTGGATTTTTGTCAAGGACAGCCTTGCTTTTAACCAAAAGTACAATAACAGCGGAGAGTGCCGTCCCTGATAAGCCTGTTTAGATTAATTAGGGCCAAAACTATTCTTTATCTCAAATTCAATATGACCATCTGATCTTAAAATATTGACCAATGAGAATGCTTGTAGCATATGGGCTTTGATATCTGCATGTTTAAAATAAAGACTTGATTTTAAAGTACCTTTTGTATGAGCAAGCAATGCAACAAGCAGACTGAAATTGATCTTAATGATGTTATTAGTATTAATGCCAGTAGTGAAATCTCAAAATTATCAAAACTCGATGACGATAACTGTCCTGGGGTCAGTACTTAAATCTGGAAATTATTTAAACTTAAAAATGTTTAAAGACCATTTCTGAAATATCAAAATTATCCAAACTTAAGAATGATCATTGTCTTGGAGAAAGTACTGAAATATCAAAATTATTAAAAAGTTGTATAGTCCTCCCAAAACCACCTGTTAGAATTAAAATCTCACAAATCCTCGCAGATCCACCTGTTAGTTCTAAAATCTCACAAATCTCCCCAGATCCACCTGCTTGAGGATGGCAAGATCCACATCTACAGTCGTAACTCCGAGGACAACACAGGCAAGTACCCCGACATTATCTCGAGGCTGCCCAAGTGTCTCCGTGAAGGCGTGAAGTCCTGCGTGATCGATACGGAGGCTGTGGCTTGGGACCCTGAGCATCGCCAGATCATGCCTTTCCAGGTCCTTACTACACGCAAACGCAAGGTATGTCTAACTATTTGAGAGTTGTTCTGGGAAAACTGGGCTTTTTGCATGTGTGTAAAGTCAGGGACAATGCTTTAAGNAAAAAAAAAAAAAAAAAAAAAAAAAAAAAAAAAAAAAAAAAAAAAAAACGGAAAGTGTCAAACCTGATTAGCCAGCAAACTGCACAGGCTAATCTGGGACGACACTTTACGCACATTCATTAAGCACAGTTTTCCCAGAACGAGGCTTGAAAATACTTTTGTTGTTTTACTTTCTGCTCTCCTGATCTCTGTATCATATTTAGTGCCCAACCTTCATGGAACTTGCTCACAACATTTAGCCTCCATGATATCTCAGCTACCTTTGAAGTGAATTCAGACTTATCAGGTAGCCCCATTCATTGCTCAATTGAATTTCTTTGATTGTTTGCAGTCACCATTCTGTTTGAATAGCTAGTAATTCCTTTTATATCTTAAGTAAATTACTACAATGTATATTTTTTTATCAAACAGGCTTCTAAAGCTCATAACTTGGTTATATTACAATTTTGAAACTGTGATAATACATTGCATATTTTTAAACAAAAATGGAATGGTATTTAATTTTCATAATACTAGTCCACTATATACATTCACTTTCTTTATTTTATCATGTCATTATTTTGTAATCTTATGACATCATTGCTAATATATAGCAGAAAACACTCTGTTGTGACTGATATAAATGTTACAAACCAATGTCAAAAAAATTAAATTGCATATTTTTGTATACGTTGTAAGGACCATTGTTTGCAAATGAAATACATGGATGTAAACAATGTATGCTTTTAAATGAATAAAAAAAATGTCTTTTTCCCCATCTTTGACCAGGATGCGGACGCCTCTGAGATCAAGGTACAGGTATGTGTGTATGCCTTCGACCTGCTCTACCTCAACGGGGAGTCCCTGGTGAGGAAGCCATTCCGTCGGCGGAGGGAGCTGCTGCGGGAGTCGTTCCAGGAGGTCGACGGAGAGTTCATGTTTGCCACGTCCATGATCTCCTCCAACACCGAGGAAATATCAGAGTTTCTTGAGGAGTCAATTAAAGGTAGCACTGTGAAAGATAAAGAGTCCAGTTTAGGTAGAGTAACTGAAAAGTAAGGTCTATTATAAGTAAAGAGTCCATGAAAGGTAGTCTATTAAATAAATTCCAATATTAGTAGATTGACTGTTAAAGACATTCCATTAAAGTAGACATATGATAGGGTTCATGAAAGGAGGAGGCCATTAAAGATAAAGAGTCTTAATATTTAGAAAGTCCATTAAAGTAATTGTCCATTCAAGATAGAGAGTGGATTAAAGGTAGCAAGTTCATGAAAGGTAGACTATGAAAGGTTGAGAGTTAAATAAAGGTAGAGTTTATTAAAAGGTTCAGAGGCCATTCAAGACAGAAAAATTAAAGGTAGAAAGTCTATTAAAGGTAGAATCCATTTAATGAAGAGATTCAATAAAAAAATACAGAGGGCTTTTAAGTACAAAGTCAATTAAAAGTAGAGAGTCAATTAAAAGTAAGAGTCCATGATAGATGCAGTGTCAATTAAGGGAAAGATCCATTGAAGGTATAGAGTCAATTAAAGGTAGAGATCCAATTAAAGGTGGTGTCAATGAAAAGGTAGAGTCCTTTATAGGTGCAGTGTCCATTAAAGGTATAGAGTCGGTTATAGGTACAAAATCCATTAAAGTCTATATAAGGTAAAGGTCATACATAGTCAGTACTATTTTCAACTTTGCCTCTTTTAACCGATTGATGTAGATTTCCAGATTTAAACATTGTACAATACATTGTTACATCAATGTATTTCCATATCCAATTTGCATTGGTAAAAAATATTTTAAAAAGACATTCACCAAAATTCATAAACAAATTAATACCAGAGTAAATAAAAAATACAGAAATCAAATACAATTTTGACTACAATAAATGTTTTATACATATCTGAATAAAAAAACTATTCAGATATTTCTGTATGTAACAGTATATGTCAATAACAAGTAAATGTTGAGTAAAATATCTGTTATAAAAAAACATTTAAGTTAATTGATAGCTTGGCATGGGCATTAAATTGAAAAGTGACCAGAACAAGAATGGATTAAAAGTAAAAACCAATCCACTGATCACTTTACCTTGAACACTTGTTACACAGTTCAATAATTCAAAAACTTGCACAAACTGATTAATGTAGCCAGTACACCTGTTGCACAGTTCATCGATTCATCGACTTGCACTCACTTATCACTGAATTTCTGTCTGATGCGAGTCGCGCTTTCAGAAAACAGGGTTTAATGCATGTGATAAAGTGTCGTCTATGATAAGCCTGTGCAGTCTGTTCAGGCTAATTAGGGATGACACTTTCCACCTTAACTGGATTTTCTTCAAGAGGAGTCTTCCTTTGAATGAAAAATGCAACAAAAGCGGAAAGGATCCTCCCAGATTAGCCTTTGCGGACTGCACAGGCTAATCTGGGACAACACTTTACGCACATGCATTAAACCCCCTTTTCACAGAGCAAGACTCATATATTGTTCAGGTAACTGTGAAGGGCTGATGGTGAAGACCCTAGATGTAGATGCCACCTATGAGATTGCCAAGAGGTCACACAACTGGTTAAAGGTAACATTGGCTTGTGCTTATCTTCAATTAAATATGGGAAACTTATAATACCGAAGATTATATTGATGTTGAAAAATAAAAACCTCAAATTATTATTCCTGAATTGTATATTTTGCGACTTGTTTTCTGAAGGCAAAAACTAATTATTATTAGTACTATTTTGTGTCAATACATTCAGTACAATAACACTTCATGATCAATTTTTTACACACTGAGCACAATGTGCTCCTGGTAAGCTTTTGTGATCGCTGTTTGTCTGTCCTGTTTTGTGCATTGTCAACATTACTTTTATAACACTCTATAGAGGACACAGTTATTGTCCAATAGTCATGAATCTTTGTCAGAACAATTGTCCCAATAATATCTTGGCAGAGTTCAAAACTCTTGTTTACTATTATATATATAAAATTGTGCAAGGAAAATTTTACGAAAGTTCCTTATATTGAGTATCTCCGCTGTAGTATGACAACAGTCTTCTGGGCTTCTTTTGGGCTTATAATCCAATGCGACAATAGTGGCTATGTATGCATTGAAAAAATTAAAAGTGTTGAAATGTCCAGTTAAGAAGTGTCAAATATCTTATAGCAAATTTAAAGTATCTTGACACCCTGCAGGTGAAGAAGGATTACCTGGATGGTATGGGAGATACCCTGGACGTGGTGGTGATGGGCGCCTATCACGGTACAGGCAAGCGTACCGGCAGATATGGGGGCTTCCTGCTGGGCGTCTATGATGAAGAGAACGAGGAATTTCAGTGTATATGCAAGGTATAGTGTGCATTAGTTGATTGGACTTTTAGCTTGACTATTCATCAAATATTTTTAGTATACTATTCGCTCATTTATTTGTGCAGACGTCTGCGCAATGCTCTAGTTAAGGAAAATTATTCCTTATTACTGTTTCTATTACTGGTACAGTAGAATCCACTTAATTGAATATCTGATTATCAAATAATCCTGTTAATTGAATAGAAATTGAAAACACCAAACCTTTTGCATCTCTTCCCATTGTAAAATATTCGCTCAATCTGATAGGAAATATGGGGTATTCCCTTTGTTAATGGAATAGCCAAAAATCGATTGCACACTATAATTCAGCGTATAATCCAGTGTAGAATGTCATAAATCTCCAAGGATACGCACCGTATCACTATTTTGACAGACACCCTCCATTGACTGCATTTGTTTTCATTTCACACCATGCGCTATGCATCGTCTGTCAAGCGTCACTTGACTAACAGGTGTAGTAACAGGTGTACAATGCAAACACTGGAGTCTCCGGTAAAAACAACACTTATTGCAAACTGTCGAGTAACACACTTCAACAGTTTGNATCTCACTGCGGTTTCCACGGTTTCTAAGGATCCGGGATGATAAGAAGCCCGAACAGGCCACGTCTGCCTCTCAGGTGAGGTCCATATGGGTTTGATGTTGGAAAAACAATGCTGTATACTAACTAGAAACCACCTTGTATAGCTGTATAAAATTGGTGTTACTTATAAATTTATGTAAATATCTATGCCTTAGTAGGCAATCATCCTAAAATAAGCATTAAACGACTTTTTCTGTATTCTACATCCTATGGCTGACTATTGTAGGTCAAAACTGTGCAATATTTTGAATGGTTTTCTTGGGATAATTTGTGTTGCAATTAACACAATTGTTTAATTGTCAATTTCAATGCCACTTGAATCACTTATTTATAGGTACCCGAGCAAAGGACATGACACCGTTTTAAAGCTTTTAGTTTGAACATTACACAAATCAAAAGGTCCCGCAAATTTAACTGTTAGGACCCTTTAGTTTAAACCTATTTTTTTAAGATCGATTGCACCAAAAGCCTAATAGGCTTATTGAGACACTCGAGTCCATCTCTAATGTACAAATAGTTCTTGTTGTCTTTGGTGGAGATCTAAAAAATGTTCCCACAGTGAGGTTCAAAACCATTACCTGCCTGTAAGTAGACGGACACCATACCTTTTAAATACAAACTGAATGATAAGGTTATAACTGATCTACGAATATTTATGCAGGTGGCAGAGATGTACCGAAATCAGTCGCAGATTCAGAACCAAAACAAGGACAAGACAAAGGCAGTTGATGAAGAGGACTTCTATTGATACAAGAGGCTGAAATGAAATGTGCATATGTTGCATATGGAACAGATCTGCTATAGACTTCACTATGTTGTATCATGTTACATGGAACAAGTATCTCAGATCTGCTATAGACTTATCTATGTTGTATCATGTTACATCGAACAAGTATCTAAACGAAATAACTCATTATGGTATGAGATTTATCACTGACATTTATGTTGAGATTTGAAAGAAATTATGTACCTCAAGAGAAATTGTGTACTTATGCATATTAAATGTTGACTTGCATAATTTTCTCCTCTGCTTTGTAAATGTTTTATACTTGTTTTGTATAGAGATAAATTTCATGGTAGATGATGTAGGTTTTTATTCCATTTGCTGAACATTACTAGAAATGAATTATATGATGTTCATTTGAAAATCTATTTAATATATAACATAAATGCTATATGGGCAATTTTTTGTTGGGTTAATATGTATGAATGATTCTTGTTTCTAACAGTTGTTTAGGTTTACTGTTTATTGCTTACGTACTGGTATTTAATCATGATATCAGTGCTGTTTTGTAGTTTAATTTGTACTAGAATAAATGTTTAATACTCACATTACTTGTGTAATGAATGATGCGAAGTGCAACTTAAACATGTAGTTTCAATAAATATGTGAAATTTTTCCAAAAAAGCATTTTGCAGTAATGATATAGCAGTGCAAATGCAAAGTTAAAAAAAAAGCGCTGTAACTCGGTTATTTAGAAAATATTCAAATCAAATATGGATATGGAAGAGCACAATGCTGGTTGATATGTTTATTAAGTTTCAGCCCTCTAGCATAAATATTTTTAGTTAAATGCCACACTTAGAACAATATAATTTTTATGCCCCCGATAGGGTGGCATATAGTGATCGCACTGTCCGTCCGTCTGTCTNGGGACGACAATTTCCGCTTTTATGGAATTTTTCGTTTACATGTCTCTTCTTGGTGAAAATCTAGTTTAGGCGGAAAGTGTCGTCCCTGATTAGCCTGTTTGGACTGCACAGGCTAATCTGGGATGACAATTTACGTACAAGCATTTTGCCCAGTTTTCTCAGAACAAGCCACATTTAATCATGATATCAGTGATGTTTTGTAGTTTAATTTGTACTGGAATAAATGTTAAATACTCACATTACTTGTGTAATGAATGATGCGAAGTGCAACTTAAACATGAAGTTTTAATAAATATGTGAAATTTGTCCAAAAAAGCATTTTGCAGTAATGATATAGCAGTGCAAATCCAAAGTTAAAAAAAAAAGCGCTGTAACTCGGTTATTTAGAAAATATTAAAATCAAATATGGATATGGAAGAGCACAATGCTGGTTGATATGTTTGTTAAGTTTCAGCCCTCTAGCATAAATATTTTTAGTTAAATGCCACACTTTGAAGAATATAATTTTTATGCCCCCGGTAGGGTGGCATATAGTGATCGCACTGTCCCTCCGTCCGTCTGTCCGTCTGAAATTCCGTCACACTTTGCGTTTAGGTTTCGAAAAATGTGGGAAAAGGGGGCATATGCCATCCTACAAGCCTTGTTCTCCTTAAAAAGGGGGGCATAACTTCAGTTATGTTGAAAAATATCTGAACCAAAATATTGACATGCACAATTTCACATGCTGGTTAACATATGTGTCGTGTTCTGAGAAAACTGGGCATAATGCATGTGCATAAAGTGTCATCCCAGATTAGCCTGTGCTACAGGCTAATCCGGGACGACACTTTCCGCCTAAATTGGATTTTTGCTAAGGAGAGACATCATTTAAACGAAAAATTCCTTAAAAGCGGAAATTGTTGTCCCTGATTAGCCTGTGCGGACTGCACAGGCTAATCTGGAATGACAATTTTTGCAGAAGCATTTTGTCCAGTTTTCTCAGAACGTGACACGTATTTGCAAAGTTTCATCACTCTAGTACACAATAGTTCATGAGTTGTGTGAGACACAAAAGTGGGACTGACAGAGGGACAAGGGGGAATCCCCCTCATGAAGTGTAAGCATAATTGAAATAGATTTATGTTAAATGTTGAAGACCTGAATTGATTGCATTGCTATATTTATTGTATCGATTAATTTCTCTGCAATCATTTAATTGTACAACAAATTCATACATAATTTGCAAAAAAATGTAACCCAGACCTTTGAACGGGTGTATTTTGTTTCATTCATGTTAATGTTTTCGATGAATTGTAATTGCCATTTAGTCACATGCACTTAATGAAAGACCACATGATGTTTAATTGAGGGTTTCTGATACTATATAATTGCAATTTGTATGTGAGTTTTATGTCATTTACAAAGGCACTATTAGGAAATGAACAATTGTCATCAATATTTACCCCTAATTTATTCCCTACCACCTACCACCTAAGAGATATACAAAGCTATCATAATAACAGTAAATCCATAGAATGTAACGATCTACATGTTACAAACATGATCTTGTTTACATAATTCGCCTACAAGTGAAATGGCTGCTAAAAAAGTACATCATTTGTTCAACAAAAAGAAAATATGCATTTTGGCTTTATTGCCACTGTAAACACAATATTTTGTAATGGTATTTCGTTTCTTTGTTGTCTTTTAAGTAACAACTAATTTTCCTAACAGTCAATTGAATATTGATATGGAATTACCCAATTGATTCAATTAGAGACATAGTGACTTTCTGTTCATTAGCATGCGTTATCTCATTCGACATACACAAAATTGTTCTCATTTGCACTGTTATCTTGGTTTGTCCACAAAACTTTGTTATATGCACCCAACTTCAAAATTTAATGGATGTGAAAGGGTAGACTGTATAGGTCAACAGGGAAAAAACATCATTTGTTATGTCTTCTTTAGTCAAGTCTTCAACAAAACACACATACTAGTCAGATGTTATTGAATTCCCACTCACTGTCTTCAAGTTCTAGTTTTGTAAACATCATATTCTGACCAAGGGGGAAAGTCACAACATAAAATTCCAGGAACATTTATTTAACACATCAATAAATTTCATCAGACAATATTTATTCAAACTGATGAAAGAATTCCACTAAAAGTAAAACTATTATTGGTTGCAATAAATACTATGCAATAGATGCAGAATAAAGTTTTAGTATAGAAAATCTTATATCTCACCTCCTACAACAATGCCATAATCCGATTGGCTTAGATATGTCATGTGCCCATAGGGTATTTTCCCAATCGCACATTCTCGGCCCTTTCCGTCAAACATCGGATAAGATTATGATAATCTGCGAGGGGTACCGAATGGGTATTTTCCATACACCCCGAGTAATTTCCATACACCAACAAAATGGCGTCTGTTCGATAAGCTGCTAGATAAGTCTTGTTATTATAATTTATATGGTGTTTTTTATGCATATGTACTGGAAACCAATTAAAATATCGATTTTAACTGAAACTGTGCTCTATTTTAGATTGATGACATTATTTCAGCTTTAACAGGAGTCATAAAAAAACTAAATTTAGTATAAACGATACGCTTACCTCAATGGCAACTTTAATCCAATGCATATAATAATAAAGTTACAACGATACGCACTTCCATTTTCTGTTCTTCCATTCCTTTCTCGAAATAAATTGTAAACCACACTTTTAATAACATTTATATCGAATGCTAACAATTCTGACCCAAAACACGAAATACGAAATCGTAGTCCTCTCGGAGCGAGTTATTTTATTCCCATCGAAGTTTACAATAGATCTACAAATATGCATGACAAAGACACAATCCGAAATACGTTTTGGATTCGTTTGATAATTTAAAAATTATTTTACTGTTAAATTAAAATTCCACGTCCGACTTGTTAGTTGTTGTCCTTAAAATCCGAGAATCTAACATAAACTAGTAATTTTCGTCACATAAAAGTACGTCACACGAGATACGTCATAAATTGCGTCATCAATTGAATGAAAAATAATAGTAAGGAAAGCCGGTTCGGACATAAATATATATAAAACACACCAAGGAAAAGGTAGTCGGTGAGATATAATCGTTACACTGTTAGTAACTGATGGTGTATGGGATATACACCCTCAGTAATGACATACCATACTCGAGCTTCGCTCTCGTATGGTATGAAATTACTGAGGGTGTATATCCCATACACCATCAGTTACTAACAGTGTAACTAATAATACTTANGGCAATGCTGATGTGATGGTGGTGATGGTAATAAGGATGAAGATGATTGTGATGGCAATGCTGATGTGATGGTGGTGATGGTAATAAGGATGAAGATGATTGTGATGGCAATGCTGATGTGATGGTGGTGATGGTAATAAGGATGAAGATGATTGTGATGGCAATGCTGATGTGATGGTGGTGATGGTAATAAGGATGAAGATGATTGTGATGGCAATGCTGATGTGATGGTGGTGATGGTAATAAGGATGAAGATGATTGTGATGGCAATGCTGATGTGATGGTGGTGATGGTAATAAGGATGAAGATGATTGTGATGGCAATGCTGATGTGATGGTGGTGATGGTAATAAGGATGAAGATGATTGTGATGGCAATGCTGATGTGATGGTGGTGATGGTAATAAGGATGAAGATGATTGTGATGGCAATGCTGATGTGATGGTGGTGATGGTAATAAGGATGAAGATGATTGTGATGGCAATGCTGATGTGATGGTGGTGATGGTAATAAGGATGAAGATGATTGTGATGGCAATGCTGATGTGATGGTGGTGATGGTAATAAGGATGAAGATGATTGTGATGGCAATGCTGATGTGATGGTGGTGATGGTAATAAGGATGAAGATGATTGTGATGGCAATGCTGATGTGATGGTGGTGATGGTAATAAGGATGAAGATGATTGTGATGGCAATGCTGATGTGATGGTGGTGATGGTAATAAGGATGAAGATGATTGTGATGGCAATGCTGATGTGATGGTGGTGATGGTAATAAGGATGAAGATGATTGTGATGGCAATGCTGATGTGATGGTGGTGATGGTAATAAGGATGAAGATGATTGTGATGGCAATGCTGATGTGATGGTGGTGATGGTAATAAGGATGAAGATGATTGTGATGGCAATGCTGATGTGATGGTGGTGATGGTAATAAGGATGAAGATGATTGTGATGGCAATGCTGATGTGATGGTGGTGATGGTAATAAGGATGAAGATGATTGTGATGGCAATGCTGATGTGATGGTGGTGATGGTAATAAGGATGAAGATGATTGTGATGGCAATGCTGATGTGATGGTGGTGATGGTAATAAGGATGAAGATGATTGTGATGGCAATGCTGATGTGATGGTGGTGATGGTAATAAGGATGAAGATGATTGTGATGGCAATGCTGATGTGATGGTGGTGATGGTAATAAGGATGAAGATGATTGTGATGGCAATGCTGATGTGATGGTGGTGATGGTAATAAGGATGAAGATGATTGTGATGGCAATGCTGATGTGATGGTGGTGATGGTAATAAGGATGAAGATGATTGTGATGGCAATGCTGATGTGATGGTGGTGATGGTAATAAGGATGAAGATGATTGTGATGGCAATGCTGATGTGATGGTGGTGATGGTAATAAGGATGAAGATGATTGTGATGGCAATGCTGATGTGATGGTGGTGATGGTAATAAGGATGAAGATGATTGTGATGGCAATGCTGATGTGATGGTGGTGATGGTAATAAGGATGAAGATGATTGTGATGGCAATGCTGATGTGATGGTGGTGATGGTAATAAGGATGAAGATGATTGTGATGGCAATGCTGATGTGATGGTGGTGATGGTAATAAGGATGAAGATGATTGTGATGGCAATGCTGATGTGATGGTGGTGATGGTAATAAGGATGAAGATGATTGTGATGGCAATGCTGATGTGATGGTGGTGATGGTAATAAGGATGAAGATGATTGTGATGGCAATGCTGATGTGATGGTGGTGATGGTAATAAGGATGAAGATGATTGTGATGGCAATGCTGATGTGATGGTGGTGATGGTAATAAGGATGAAGATGATTGTGATGGCAATGCTGATGTGATGGTGGTGATGGTAATAAGGATGAAGATGATTGTGATGGCAATGCTGATGTGATGGTGGTGATGGTAATAAGGATGAAGATGATTGTGATGGCAATGCTGATGTGATGGTGGTGATGGTAATAAGGATGAAGATGATTGTGATGGCAATGCTGATGTGATGGTGGTGATGGTAATAAGGATGAAGATGATTGTGATGGCAATGCTGATGTGATGGTGGTGATGGTAATAAGGATGAAGATGATTGTGATGGCAATGCTGATGTGATGGTGGTGATGGTAATAAGGATGAAGATGATTGTGATGGCAATGCTGATGTGATGGTGGTGATGGTAATAAGGATGAAGATGATTGTGATGGCAATGCTGATGTGATGGTGGTGATGGTAATAAGGATGAAGATGATTGTGATGGCAATGCTGATGTGATGGTGGTGATGGTAATAAGGATGAAGATGATTGTGATGGCAATGCTGATGTGATGGTGGTGATGGTAATAAGGATGAAGATGATTGTGATGGCAATGCTGATGTGATGGTGGTGATGGTAATAAGGATGAAGATGATTGTGATGGCAATGCTGATGTGATGGTGGTGATGGTAATAAGGATGAAGATGATTGTGATGGCAATGCTGATGTGATGGTGGTGATGGTAATAAGGATGAAGATGATTGTGATGGCAATGCTGATGTGATGGTGGTGATGGTAATAAGGATGAAGATGATTGTGATGGCAATGCTGATGTGATGGTGGTGATGGTAATAAGGATGAAGATGATTGTGATGGCAATGCTGATGTGATGGTGGTGATGGTAATAAGGATGAAGATGATTGTGATGGCAATGCTGATGTGATGGTGGTGATGGTAATAAGGATGAAGATGATTGTGATGGCAATGCTGATGTGATGGTGGTGATGGTAATAAGGATGAAGATGATTGTGATGGCAATGCTGATGTGATGGTGGTGATGGTAATAAGGATGAAGATGATTGTGATGGCAATGCTGATGTGATGGTGGTGATGGTAATAAGGATGAAGATGATTGTGATGGCAATGCTGATGTGATGGTGGTGATGGTAATAAGGATGAAGATGATTGTGATGGCAATGCTGATGTGATGGTGGTGATGGTAATAAGGATAAAGATGATTGTGATGGCAATTCTGATGTGATGGTGGTGATGGTAATAAGGATGAAGATGATTGATAAGGAGGATAAGTTGTAACAAACATAATTTTCTCTTCACTTGCTTGAATTTTTGTACAATATACTACATACATAAATATTAACAATAAACATATCTAGATTGTCTAGAAATGCTTGACATCTGTTCCAGATCTGTACTACTTCCTGTTTGCACCTACGCTCTGCTATGAGTTGAACTTTCCCCACACTCTGAGGATAAGGAAACGGTTCCTGCTGAAAAGACTGATAGAAATGGTTTGTTTACTAGAATTTCATATCCATATTAAATGCCTGTCTGTCTTTCAATCACAATATAAGGGAAATAATTGAACAAGCAAACAATGTTTTCAATGCTCATGCTGATTTATTATTTTTAAGTTTTTCTATTATATGTTTTTATCCTTTTGATTTTTATGTATTGCATGCAAAGTAATGATGAAACAAAAATAATTTCTATAAAATCAGTGGAAACTTCCCTCTCGTCTTCTACCTTGAAAGGGCCCACTGACATTTTTTTGGCAATAAACAAAATTGCAATAAGACAGACATTCTGAATATTAATGTAGTATGGCTCAGTACACAATTTTGTTTAATACTCGAGAAGAATGCAAATTTACAACAGATCCAATACATCGCGATTGAAGGGGTCCAAAGATCGCGACCGGGATATATCCGGCGCGCGATATAACTTGTCAGGTCATTCATGCATGTATATGTATGCATTAGAATATTTTGACAATCTCAAAACACGCTATTTACCTACCTAATTTAATTATTTGTTATATCCATATGTTATACATTGTTATAACACAAANTATAATTTAATTTTGACCAATAAGTGTGATAAAGTGTAGTAGAGTATAAACCATAATAATAATTGTTTATATGGATTGTAGTATTTTGTTATGTGCACAAATAAAATTATTATTATTAAACATAACAACGAAACAAACAAAAAAGGAACTGAACGACTAGAAGAAAGTAACAACACATTAAAGGATCTAAACAAAGAAATAAACAAATGCAATAAGAATGTTATATATTTATATATAGATTTTGTAAATTTATAACAAGGAATTCACTGATTTTGCACAATTTATGACGAATTCAAATATGCTTCATTTCGTTAATGATAAGCTATGTTAGTATTTAAACAGTTGATTCTAGCACGTGCACGAAGTGTCACAATTTGTAGTAATTCAGAAGATAAATTCTGGAGGAATACATGTTTCAAATGTCTGGGAAGGGATCCATAAAGAACACAATATTTTTTTTTATGCCCCCGAAGGTGGGCATATAATGATCGCACTGTCCATCTGTCCTTCTGAAATTCCGTCACACTTTGCGTTTAGGTTTCGAAAAATGGTCATAACTTTTGCAAATTGATTATAGCAACTTGATATTTGGCTTGCATGTGTATATCATGAAGCTGCATATTTTGAGTGGTGAAAAGTCATGGTCAAGGTCATCCTTCAAGGTCAAAGGTAAACAACAACAAACAAAAATTAAGCGGCGCAGAAGACGGCATTTTGTTTCTGACAAACACATCTCTTGTTAAAAGCACGTTGTTATTGCAGACGTATGTCTGTTCCTCCAATGAGTTGTGCAATTAACAAAATCTTCCCAAAAATAAAGAACCCTTTACAAAACAGCGTGAAGCCTAAGCATGGTCTTTGTTCATTAGCCGATTTTTTAACATTTACGTATAGGCAAATCAATTTCAAACCCGATTTATTTAAGTAACAAACAACCAAGACAAAACAATCAGATTTTCCACAACAGAATGTATACACAATAAGTTGAACCAAAAATTAGAGAAATAAATACACGCTTATAAACAAGAACACTATAAATTATGATTCTTCTAATATAAGCATCATGTATTTACATATATTGAAATAAATAGCTTAACCGCATGCAATGTATTCATAACATTCTTAATTAATAATTTTCTACAAAATACATGTCAAAAACAAATGTAAATTCAATTTGGCAGTGCAAGACAAGACCCATTTTCACACATGACACGGGTAATTGGTAACAATTTGTTGTTGTTGTTGAGAGCAATGAGAGTTTAACTTTAATATAGTTTTAACCAAAACTTTTTATGCTGGTATCCATTTACAAGATAATAACATAAAAAATAGAAAAATTTCCATGAGCATTGTTATAAAATGCAATGTAAAGGACAGATTCAGATTTGCTTTAAATAAACAATTCGCTGAAAATTGCATATAATGTCATCAGTATTGACAGAATAAAGACACTTTAATTTTTTAAACAACACAAACTGCACATATTTGTAAGAAAAAGACAGCATTTCAATGCCTGCGCATTTTTAATTGCTTGTCTTATTTAAATGCATGTTCAAACAATCGTTCTTGTATTTGTGATGACATATACATTATGGTCTACAAACACACAAAAACTCACTTTTATCCAAATGAGATTCAATGTTAAGCCCATAGCTTAAGAAACTAGTTAGTTTCTCAAATAAAACTGTTTGAGTAAATACAGGACAAAATGATAATGAGAATAAACATTGAAATTGTAATAATGTTACACAACAAATTCCAAATTTGAGTAACATTGAAAATCTACATGTTGTTAATACACTCCTGCTGTTTAAATACATGCAATACATAATACATTATCAACACAGAGAATGAATCTCTCATTGTTTGGCCCCAAAGCACATTAAAAATAAGAACAACAGCTTAAACGAAATTTAGAAAATAGTATATGCCATACAACACCATCAACCATGTTAAAAATTACATTGTATCTGATGCAATTAAATGCTATGCTTAGGATGATTTCTCATTAGATACCTCTTAATTATATCTATAAAATGAAGGGTATAACAGTGGGGTACAAGATGCTTTTTAACCCCATGGCAAAAAAACAATGATGGTGAAAGATACAGTATAATATTATCAATATATAACTTGTTAAAACATCATGAATGATACATGTGTGTTAGTTGGTGGGTACATGTATTAATTTTGGCTATAGTAACTTCGGAATGCGGTCAAGAAAATCATAACACAAGGAATGAAAAAAAAAGGAATGTATGTATTGATGAACTTGGCTGTACCAAATATCAATCAATATACAGATATACAGATGGCTGTACACATGGAAACTGACCCCAGTATTGATACATGTCAAGTACAGAAGAGGTACTTCTTTAACGCATTGTTTAATTCAGTTTGGAGCATGCCTGACTAGCAACAATAATTTCACGGTGAGATTTGGTCTGTCCACATGAATTAAGATTATATATTTGTGTGGATTTTGATTTTCAAAGTGGATGTTAATGGATAAAGAAAGAGATTTCATATTTCGTTATTGTGTTTGGAAGTCTAACAGGCTGCTTATATCATACAGCAAGAAATGTGTGGCTGAAGCAAATAAACTTAACTATGTATTCATGCGTTCACTAAATATTTCTTAAATTCATAATGACACTTGAGACTGTCATGCCATGGCGAAGTTTCTACTACAGGACATCACATTCCAAATACATGTATAACAAAGACCTCTTAAAAGCTTAAACTGCTATCTCATAACAAATGAATAACAAGAAATGTGTGAAGTGTATTCAAGGCACATCTCACAAGTATCTTACAATCAACAACTCACAGAAAGAACATTTTCATTCAGTGGAGAACCAGTAACAATTCCCTGTCAACACAGCATGCAATAAAATAACCACATAAATTGTATGCTACAATCTATCTATAGTGTCCTGCTCAGGGTATGTGAGACCCACATTGTACCATCAGAAGTCACACAATGCACCAGCAAGGTCCAAATGGACAGTGGCAGAAATATATGTTTCCCGGAAAAACAACCTTTTGGAAAAACCCACTAATCTGCTTGTACAAATATAGCTGACCCATTTATAAAACTTTCAAAAATCACCCACCGTATCAACCGTTATTATTTAAATCGAGCTATCATTGAATGATATAATGGACCAGCGTTGTTTGAACCGGGGTGATTAGTGGGTTTTTCTAACTTCGAGGGAATTCCATGACAAGTGTTTTAGTAGGGGGCAATAAGTAGGGGACAATAAATAGAGGGCAATGAGAAAAGGAGGCGTTGCGGTGCAGCGCTAACTATTCATACTTCGCCACATTGAAGGTCGGGTCAATAGGCTTCATCTTCAAATCTTTGACAAAAGAATTTTCACAGTAAGGGGGGGGATTCATAATGGTATCATGAGAACCAAACACTTTCTAGAGCGTTGTTACTAATGTGACTTATATACCTGCACTAGGTATCTTCAAGGGCAAATAAGTCAGGAATTTTTGAATCAGTGGGGATGAAAAAGTACCTTGCACATCAACACATGGTGATGCGTCTTTGAAGTTTTGAATTTAATTGCTTGACATTTGTTTAGTCCACACAATTATGAGTTTGGAAACAATTGAAGATCGCATACTTTATTCGACCTTATTTAGAGTAAGTGGTGATAAAAATCACAGGATATCTACAAAACAATCATACCATGATGTGAGTCACTATATGAGCCATGTTCTGGGAAAACTTGGCTTAATGTATTTGCATAAGTGTAGTCCCAGATTAGCCTGTGCAGTTTGCACAAAAGGACAACACTTTCTGCATAAAATGAGTTTTTGCTAAGACGGATCATCCTTTAATCGAAAAATATCATAAAAGCGCAAAGTGTTTTCCCTTATTAGCATGTGCAGATTGCACAGGCTAATCTGTGATGACACTTTATGCACATGCATTAAGCTCCATTTTCCCAGGCTCGGTTCATATTCTGAATACAGACCTGGCAATGGCCATGAAGGCTAGCTCCACGTTCATGCCTGTCTTGGCACTGGTCTCCATGAATGCTACACCGTGGTCCTGAAACACCAACCAGACTCATGGAAACCATTGACAACCATGAGGTATGGTGAAAGTGGGAAAACTCCCCAGTATACATGTGCGTAAAGTGTCATCCTGGATCAGCATGTGCGGTCTGCATGTTTATGTTGGTTGAATTTGTCATTATTTTCAATAGAGCTGCTGTGTATTTTACATTATTTTTCTAAATATGTTTTCTATAAACATAATTATTAAAGGAGGTGACATGACAAAAATGCCAATAACTTTTGTTTATTACACCATAAAATGTCATCGAATTGTCTAATTGATTCATTACGAGCAAAAAGTTCATAACGAGCAAAAAATAAAACATACTTATCAACATTTGTGTGCTGAAACTTATTTTCAATACGTTTTTTCAAGCACACCGTCTATCATCACCACTGGAAATAGTATACCAGCGAAAGCGAAAGTAACGAAACCAATCATGAAGAGCAGTGAGTATTTACATAAATTCTCTAATAATTACTCGCTCTTGGATAACCAGTGCGTGTTAGGCGTCTTACAGAAAGATTAATATGTTTAAAAATGTTTATCTATATTGCAAAATTCGTATTGATGAAGCGTTATTTACACACATTTATGACTGCTTGGTACCGGTTTGAAATTGGTACTTCTCGAAGAAACAGCTTTTCTTTTATGATTACATGGTTTGTCATCGTGTATGGGGTTGATTTCTTATTCTTGTAGGCAATATATACCATCTTAACGCTATTTCTGGTCTTGGTTTGATTATTGTTCGTGGAAATCTATTAAACTAAAATAACTTTAGTGTACGGCGAATAGTTGTTTATGGCAAAAGTCGTGTACGGCGAATAGCTAAAGTCGTGTACGGCGAATAGCTAAAGTCGTGTACGGCGAAAAGCTGCAGCGTATTGACATTTTAACACTAGTCTAATAACTGATTATAATCAAATAAATAGTATAGTGAAAACATTTCCTTGAATGTTAATTCATTTGAATGTTTAACCCATTTTACCACGCCTATGCAGTAAACTGCTATTTTTTTAGTGGTTGCAAATACCAATTTTCAGGCGAAAACTCAAAAATGGATGAGTCGCTTGATGTTTCTAGGCTTGAAGAGAGCATCCACGCAGTGCATTCCTGTCAGTGTGAGTATTACTCCACTGACAAGTCGAACTATAATAAACACGTTAAACCATGCAGATGGCATACACCTGGACCACGAACAAGCACTCCTGCAAAGCAGCATACCATTGCCCAGGCGAGTACAAGCACATCTGTAGGTGAAGTACAGCAACCAACATGCAAGGATCTGATTCCGTCGAAACATCTGTTGATGTGAAACATGCGGCAAAAACTATAAAACTAAATATGGTCTAAATTTACACATTAAATCAAAACACAGTTACAGCTTCAAACACAAATGTTCTTTGTGTGAAAAGACCTTCAATCAAAGTGTGCAGTATAGGCTTCACTGCGCAACGCACTTGAAGGTATCATAGACAAATGTGCTCATTGTTAATCCTTATTCTCATCTCATGGGTCATTGAGTCGTCATTTAAAGACATGCATAAAAAACAAGGACTCTTTTGAAATGTTTAAATGTGATAAGTGTGATGCGACGTTCCCTCATAGGTTTAGACTTCGGTATCACCAGCGCAGAAAGCATGAGGAAAAGCGCTATACATGTGAGGCCTGCATTTAGACATTTGCCTGGAGATCCAGTCTTAAAGTTCACTTTAATTACTGTCTCTCGAACGTGGCTTAAATATTGTTTTGACATTGGGGGTAACCTGTATGTGTGATTGAGCATTACCTCTATACTTTATTTTTATGTTTGAAACATCAGGGAATGTCATCAGTTTAATCAGTATTATTAACCATTATATATAATTTCTTTTTATCTTCTAGTCATTAGACAATATATTACAAGAGTTATATGTCGTTAACAACCAATTTTATTTAGGTTTTTTTTTTTAAGTTTTGTTTTATGGTCATGAAGTGATATATATCTCTATCTTGGTCTCCACTGCAGGGCAATTTCTGAATGGTTCTGCAAGTTTCACTCGACCAACATGCGGAGAGAGTATAAAATTGTCCAATTGTGATCCTTTTATTGAACTTTAGATTATTTTACCTGTTGTATAGTTAACATATTGAATTCATGTATGTGCATTTTTATGACCCTTCTTCATAGAAGAGGGGGTATATTGTTTTTGGCCTGTCTGTCTGGCATTGTGTGTGTCTGTCTTTCTGTGTGTCTGTCTTTTGGTGTGTCTGTCCCAAAACTTTAACCTAGGTTAAAGTTTGTTCATAACTTTTGCAATATTGAAGATAGCAACTTGTTATTTGGCATGCATGTGTATATATTGGAGCTGCACATTTTTAGTGGTGAAAGGTCAAGGCCATCCTTCAAGGTCAAACGTCAAAAACAAAATCCAAGAGAAGCAACAAACTTTAAAGGGAGATAATTTCTATACCTGCCAAATGATAAATAGAAATTTTATTTCAAAGCGGCGCAGTAGGGGGCATTGTGTTTCTGACAAACACATCTCTTGTTATTCATTTTATCCATTATAAACATTTTTATTTGCATTCATCGGGAGGAATAAACCTACGAGCTGTTGATGATATTGTGATTATTGTCTGTGATTATTTTTTGTGATTTAAGTATTTAAACCAATCTTTTGCCAATTGAAGTTTTATTGTTTTTATAATAAAAAAAATATTTTTTACATTCAGCATAGTACTGTTATTAAATTATCTCCTTACATTTAATGAATAAATATAAAACTATTTTGGCCGACACAAAGAAAATATTTATTTTTGGCGCATTATCAATGCGCCCATTTGATTATTAACAAACGCTGACCTCGATTGGCGACTGTTTGTTTCAATAAAGAAAGTTTACTAATAAATGTACTTTGGGATTGAAAAAAAAAACAACAGCCAAAAACACAATAAAAATGTAATGTAAACCCCAGATAAAGCAAACCCCCAGCTGTTGTCAAACTATAGCATCAAACAATGTCCAGGTCTAGGGGCTATTTTCAGTGCATAGATATAAACGCATACACATTCAGTCCTGTTGACTATTTGAGTCGCCCTTTGCAACCAAAATATACCTTCATTAGACAGCTCCTTCAAAGGGGGGCATAATTAGAGTATAAGAGTATACTATTTAACGTTGACGTTTGGCAATTTAAACGTTCAAACTGACGTACCCTCCCCAAGTTTAGAGTTCTCGCCAATGTCCAACCAGGGTACGTACTTAGTAATCAATATGTCTTTCAAACTAATTATTACTTAATCACGGAAAATATGTGAATTTGAAGGCAGAACAAAGGAATTTCTATAATTCGAATTTTCAATTTTTGAACATAAAATTGTTAACTGTCCATTTTTGTGTTGAGAATTGTTTGTTTTATATCAATTTGAAAATCAAATGCTCCAAGAAAACCACGTTTTTTTACGCAGGGTAACGTTAAAGTCGACTTACGTGCAATTCATGGGGGAGCACGTGCATTAGCCAGCAACAAAGACGCATTGATAATATTGAAACGCCAAGCAGTCTGTTCTCAAATAAAGATTTAAAAATGAATAAAGATGTCATTATTATCCCAAGAATGATGAAATTTAACGTTAAAATTATTTAAATTAAATCGCAATGACAAACTTTCTGCTATCAAACGATGATTTAAGAATGAAAGAAACGTCATATTTTCTCCAAAAGAGCGTGGCAATTAAACGGTTTTTGAATGAGGATTTTTTGTTAACGTCAGTATGTTTGTATACACATGTGTCTTGCATCTATATGCACATGACAGTAAAACGGAACCCCGTAAACATGATCGTTTTAATCTGTTTCATTTGTTTCTGCATTTCCACGTGCTCCAAAATAGACGAATTGCACCCAATTGGGATACAAACATATCTCAAATAGTGGGAAATGTCACCGATAAATATAATCCCGTTCAGGGGTCCCCTTCTTCTGCATTGTGGGTTACCAAACTCAAAACTATTCGCCGTACACCATTTAATTTTATTAGCTCTACTGGCCGAAGGCCGGAAGAGCTTATGTCATGGTGTGGTTTCCGTCGTCCGTCCGTCCGTCCGTGTGTGTGTGCGTGTGTGCGTCCGTTAGACTTTTTCTTGTTTACGCGATAAAGTCCACAGTTTTCATCCGATTCTTTTCAAACTTGTTCAGTGGCTTTATATTCATGAGGACTCGAACCCTATTGAAAATGGGTTACATCAGACCGTCCGTCTGCCGTCCGTGCGTGCGTCCGTCCGTGCGTTAGACTTTTTCTTGTTTACGCGATAAACTCCACTGTTTTCATCCGATTCTTTTCAAACTTGTTCAGTGTCTTTATATTTATGAGGACTC